>JAOSBO010212053.1:0-16202 GCA_027563915.1 Erythroxylum rotundifolium | reverse complement strand
GGGGACGTAGAGGGGGGGTTAAATTACATAAGCAAAACGACGTCATTTGGTTTAAACCAAAATGACGTCGTTTGGTTTAACGTCATTTGGGTTATGTAAAAAATTCCTACGCGTCCCTTTCCTTAACCAGAAGACATCGTGTTGCTTCTTAAGCCAATAGCGATGTTTTCTTCAATAAAACATCGGGGTTTATCTTTTGCAACGTTTTGTTGAAAAAACATCGCCAAAAGTTACATAAATCTGCGACGTTTATACAAAACATCACGGAAAAATAAGACTTTCAGTGATGTTTCTAAAACGTCACCAAAACTCTCTACAATTTGTCTATAATTTTTGTAGTGTAACAAATCGATAGTTGTAAAATATACCTCTTATCCAAACATAGTCTTGATTTTATCCTTAAAGTGAACAACCATTGTAACTACAATCCATATAAGATTACTTCCTTCACTACTGTACCTTGAAAGAACATTAATAAAAGACCTTTATGAAGACAATGAAGAAAAATAAGTAAGAATTGAAAGAAAAAAAGGAAAGATAAATTCTTTTGGTATGAAAAAAATAATGTTCCAAGTCATAAATGTAAAAGGAAGCAATGATATTTGTTTATTTATGAGGATGAGAAAGATGAATTAGTTGTTGCTTACCCTTTAAAATTATGTAGCAAGTGATATATAGCTATGTGGATTAGAAAAGAGTGTTACAGACCATATTGATAATTATTAATTTGAACATTTTGGATATATAAGATATTGGAATTAAAATTGACAATGAGGATCAAGAAATAATTTTATTGTCTTTCTTGCTAAATCATATAAACAGTTCATTGATACTAATATTGTATGAAAGAGAAAATATTTTTGTTAATGATATAAAGGATGCTCTACATTACAAAATATTGAAGAAAAATATTTCTGACATATATAAGGATGGATCATAATTAGGTTTGGTTGTCAACAAAGGTAAGAGCAAGGAAAAGGATATTAGAAAAAGGATTAAGTTAAGATCCAAATCATTAGTGAAAACTATTTCATACTTTAACTATAAAACAAAGGGAAACTTTAAGAGGGATTGTCCATAAAAAATAAGGAAAATGGGGAAAAGGAGATATATTAGGATTCAATTTAATCTTATTTTTAGTATAATGCTCACTATCATCGATTTTATTCTTTTGCATGCATAATGGAAATTTAATCATAATTGTCATATGTATTCTCATTTGCTCCATGTATAATAGCCATATAATAGCAATTATAATCTCTTGAGAAGTTGGTGTTTGTCTTTGCTCCATACATGATGGTCACATAACAATAAGGTGGAAATCATATTATTTTCCTTTAAGGGCAACTAAGTTCATGTTCAATATTGGAGTGCATTACAATAATATTAACATGTCTTAGCATTCAATATTGGAGTGCATTTAAATGATATAGATATTGATATGTCTCATTATCTGACATTTTGAATATATTAGTAATATTTAATTTCTTGTTTTACTAAGATGTGGAATCCTATTAAAAAAGGAATTATATTCCACTATTATGGATAAATTGTTGGAAAAAAATACACTTGAATACATTGGTGGCAGTAAAATTTTAGTTGAAGAGGAATGGTGGGAACTAATAAGCATAATTGACATGATAGGTTAGATAAAGTGTACTATAGACACCTATAAAAATATAAAGAAGGTGGATTGGTTGAATTGAAGATGATTAAAAAATAAATAATTTAATCTTTATTGTTTTAAAACATAGAAGAGCATAAGTTTATTTTGAGGATAAATACCAAACATAAAAGCTTTAAAAGTAGAAATTAGGATGATGGTACTAGTGATATGGCTTCATAAATAGGGAAGAAGTCAATTGTTACATAAAGGGCGAATTGCCTGTTTTTTGATTGAGTAATTTGGATGATGGAGGTTAATGAAGAAAACGTTGTAGTTTTAAATGAGAATGATGGTAATGGTGTGCATATTAAAGTTAATGGTATACATAATAAAGTAGATTTTATGGTTATTATCATCTTTTTTGTGTCAAATGAAGTTGATGGTGAGCATAATAAAGTTAATTGTATGAATAACTCCATTGGTGTTATGTTAACTGAAGCTAATGGTCTGCATAATAAAGTTTATTTTTTGCTTACAACCTTTGGTGTTATGTTAACTAAAGTTGATAATGTGCCCACTATTATTGATGGTATATGTATTGCGAATAATGTTATGTCTAATAAGAAGGAGATAAATACTTCTACTAAAAGTAAGGTTAGTGATTAGTGATCTATGGAATAATTTAGAATGTGAAAGTGGAAGAGATGGAAATGATCTTAAGGTTGTTAGTTCAAAATACAAGAGAAGAAATCCAAAAGAAGAATTCATGATATGCTGCGAATGATTATATTGCAAACCATGAAAGTGAAATAAGACGTCAAAATGACCTAGAGGGTTTTGATTATGAAAAAGATAGTGAATACATTGAGAGATAACCTGGGTCAATACTATACAAGTTTAAATGTGGATGTTAATAATGTAATGAGAGGTAAGTACAAAATACTTATATTATGTTCCAATACGTAACATTCCATCTTAGGTGTAGTTTGAAGTTTAAAAATATGAGGGTATTTAAAGAGGTAATTTTTAAATACTCAATTGCAAAGAGTTTAGGCCTAAATACAAAAGAGAGAGAGAGAGAGAGAGAGAGAGAGAGAGAGAGAGAGAGGAGAATTTATAGGTAAGGGTGAAATGTGCACCATAATGCCCTTAGTTACTTTTTGCAAGTATAAAGAGAAATGATAACAATTTTACTGTGAATAGATATAAACCTAAGCATAATTGTAGAACCATTAACATTAACACGCTCATCACATCTAAATGAATTGTAAGCCACTACTAAGATATTATTGAGTTATAACCAAACTTTAGGATTATTAGCTTAAAGGCATTATTGATGGAGTAAATAGTGGATGTGATTTTCAACACTTGTAAAAAAGCAAAGTTGCTATCATTAAGATGATGCATGGTGGAAGAATTTGCTAAACCATTGGGATATGTTAAGGAGCTAAAGAATAAGAATTTAAGTCTGACATGGGCAATAAAAACATAGCCAACATTAATGGTAAAATGGTATTTGAAAGATGTTATACTTATTTCATTTCTAGTAAAGGAGGTTGGATTGAAGGTTATGAACCGATAATATAAATAGATATATATTCCTTGAAGGGGATATGTAAAAGACAATTATTGGGTACTGCTGTAAGGGAGACAATCAAATGTTTGTACTTCTTAGGGTGTGGTTGATATTAAATGTTAAAAAATATAAAAGTTGTTTTTAGAGCTTCCAATTTTATGTCTACAACTTAGAGATGGTAATGGCTTCACATTCATATCTAGTATGCAAAACATGATTTTCATATTATTAATTATATATGCTTATTTAATTTATCATATTGTTTATTCTTATTATTTTATATTGTTATTTAGGATCTTCTCAATGTAATTAAAGACTTGCAAGCAAAAATTGAGCATAAAATATATGGAAGCCATATTTATGCTTACTGGGAATAAAGATGGAATCGAAATGATCTAAAGTTTTAGTTAGGGAGAGTAACCAGCACAACGTTTATGCCTAATTTCAGTGATTAGTTATATGTTTTAAATGAATTGAGGCTAGGTTGTGTTGAAGATGTATTAGAATATCCTAAAGAGATATGGTGCAAGGCATATTTTAGTTTTAATGCTAAATGTGATTGTATGGATAATAATATGAGCCAAACCTTCAATGGTTGGGTCTTAAAGGCTAGATTGAAGCCTATTATTAGTATGATTGAGTATATTAGCAAGTTGATGATGAAGAGGATGCATGCAAAAATGACTTTTAGAGAGAAATAGGATAATAACATATCACTACTAGTTCTAACTATATTAGAGGAAAATTAGAGGTAAAGATTTATTTGTTTTATTGAATGGAGTGAAGCTGATGGGCAAGAAGTTGATTATGGATTAGACATAGTTTATATGAGAATTAGCAGTCTTACTTGTACTTTTAAATAATAGGACCTGATAAGTATTACATATGATCATGCCATGGCTCCCATTTACCATAATTACAGGAATCTAGATGAATAGATCGATATAAGTTATAGCAAAGAGAGTTACGTATAAAAATACAAATATTTCTTGAGCCACTTAATAGAAAAAGATTTTGGCCTCAATGTGAAGTCAATAAGTCATCTATAGGACCTGATAAGTAGTCCATGTCCTTATGCCATGGCTCCCATTTACCATAGTTATGGGAATCTAGATGAATAGATTGATATAAGTTATAGCAAAGAGAATTACATACAAAAATACAAATATTCCCTTAAGCACTTGATGGACTAAGATTTTGGCCTTAATGTGAAGTCAATGAGTCTTTAATAATAAAAAGAATGCCTCGTTGACCTAGAAAAATAGTTAAAGTTACTAAAAATAAAAGGAGAATGACTTACACCAAATGTGAACAACAGATGTATAACCAACGATCATGGAAAAATACATAAAGGTAAGAAATTTCACACTAATTATGAAATTGATTTTAATATTACCATTTTTTTACTATTTATTCAATATTTACAAAATAGTTATAGGTTATAGGATCATCTAACACCAATATTAGAAGATAAAACAAGGATTTCAATATATACATTCATCACACACCAGATCAACAAAAATTACACATACATGTGAAGTGAGTATATAGAAGAACCATGATGATTAAATAATCGTGAGAGGAAGAGGAAGAGATCAAGGTAGAGGGTGAAAAGTTAGTAGATATAGATTACACTTCAAAGTGCCAACTAGATCAATTGAGCATCACATAAGTTAAATTATATATAGAATTATGTTCTATTAATGTTCAAAATTATACAAACTCTAAATAACCACTATCATTATCATATATAAACATCAAGGAGAAAATGTTGAGATATTGAGGCAAAAAAACTTATAAATTTCCTTTACTGTAGAATCTAATTCTTAAACTAAGATTTAATTTCCATCTAGATGATTATAATAGAATTGTGAAAATAGCATTACTTCATATACTTATGTAATGAAAAGAACATAAAGAGAAGAAAGCTTATGGATTTAGCTTTAAGTAAAACTTTATTTTTGAACTTATTATGAATTATATTATTACTTATACCATTTAATGCTTGGTTCAATGGAAGTTACTTAGCATGAGACTTAGTTTACAATTACTTATGATATTTTGAAGTTGGTTAAATAGTACTTACTTGTTATTGGAATTAGCTTACAACTTTGAGATGAAGTTTTTCAAATGGAAGTTTTTGTTTGGAAATACTTGTTATTGGAATTGGCCTTTCTTATATGATTAAGATGATTGATGATGATAACCACTTTGAGATGAACTACTTATTCAGTTGATAAGGATATATATTATTTGATATATGATATTATTAATTTACAAGGAAAGAATCATGTTTAAAACTTTAAGTTGATTTATAAACTTAATATTATATTCAATTTATTCACTAACAACTATATACAAAAACAACAAAAAAGCACTATAAAAGCTGATAATATATTAGTCCATCCAACTTACAAGAAACTTTCAGTCTAACTGAATATTCTTAAAAAATTACCATAGTGTGACTTCAAAGTTTATGAAGTCCATATTCTTCAACTTTTTAATAAATAGGGTTACAAATATTTCTGTAAATATTAAAAATATATTCTATAATAAAATGTCACCTTTCACTATTTTTTGCCTCAAATATTGTATATTATAATGTCATTGTCACTTTTGCCAATTTGCCATATAGTTTATGCATATTATCCATACACTTACCTTCTTTTAACTTGTTCTCAAGTTTGAACCTTCTATTCGTGGCTTTCAATTTATAATATCTTTCGTGTTTACACTTAAATCTTCATATACCCATTTGAAAAAACTTATATCTTTATTACTACAATAATTTGGAAACAAACTTTACTTATTATCAAATAGCAATTGCTTTATTATTAATATAATTGACTTATATCATAATAAAGGCATTCATAAAACTTCTTTTAGGATTGTCATTAGTCTTAAAAGTCACCAAAATGTTTCAAATTCCTTATCAATAGAAACCTTGCTCATCATATTGCTTTTCACTATAACTTCTTCCAATTGATTTGAAAGATTCTTCTTCCAATAAAGTTGATAAAAACCTATGCCAATTATGATGGATCATATACATAATGGAAACAAAAAATTGCAATCCTGTATAGGTCTATTATGTTTAATATTCACGCTAATAACAAGAATAGGCAAAAACAAATACCTAAAATTTATGAGGATTAATCAGTAATGAGTTTCGAAAATATAAAGTCTTTATGCACTTCACACCGAGAAATACATCATGCTTTCAACACTTGATATAGCTATGGAAGATTTTGTAGAACCTTTCTTCAAGATTAGAGACAACAATTTTTTTCTCTTTTGCTTTTTAGATTTATACGTACAAAGTTTTATAGTATCTCTAACTCTCTTCTCTTTCGTTAATTAAACGTTCAAAAACAGAGAGACAAACTTTTCTCTTCATTTATTTAACATTAAAAAAAAGAGACAAAAACTTCTTCTATACGTATATGAAACATTAGAAATCAGAGAGAGAGAGCAAAAACTACTACACTTCTCTTTTATTTTTCTTGAAACGTTACAAAAAAGAATAAGAAGTCTGTATGTTTTACTCTTCACTTTTTAAGAGTTTTAAGGTTTAAAACTTAAAAAACCAACTTCATACCTTTGTTTCTTAAACATAAAAACCAAAAGATCACCAAAAGGCCATTCGACGCTTTATATGCTATTTCAATTAATTCCTTTTTAATTATTATTATTATTTATAAAATGAAATAAAATAAAAATATTTTATTTTATTCATTCATTTTGCACAAGAGAGTTTCCAATATTAATTCTAGTTTTTATTCTATCAAAAAAATAATAATATGCCACATATATTATTTAATAAATTATCTTATAATAACTTAAATAATCATAAACATGAAATATTACACTCATAAGTGTATGACCACATAAGTTCATCACTAAGCTAGTACTAATTAATCTAATTAATTACTAATCAAGGTTGGAGTCTAACAACACTCCTTTATGACCAGATAGTGTCAAGTAACAACCTTACAAAAATGAAACCTGGTTAAGGATAATGTATTATTACCTTCCATCATTACAAGCCTGGATTATCCTAAGGTATGGTTTAACTGTCAACCTCTATTAGATAACCAACTATGTTACATGATGATCATTAATGATCTGTGAATGACTTAACAAACTCCTTTCCTTACTGATTCAATTGCCCTGGCCAAGGTCTTGAAAAAACCATTACGAGCAATGATAACATAGAGCTCAAACTCATTACCTAGAGTCATTGGATCCCATCTTGGCTCATCACTAATTATATAGGTACTTAATTATATCCAATGATCATTTAACTAGAATTTTTACACACTAGGTGTCCGAAATCAAACATAATAAGTGACATATTGATTACTATGATGATCTGAGGTAAAAGGAAAAATATACATTTAAATCCTTATAAGAATATCCCACTTGGAGTTCATAGGTAATGTTAACTATTGAGAATTCTCAGTTTGGTCAATTTAGTGATCATATCTCCATATACATCTTCTATATATGTAACTTAGTAAATAAGATGTACTAATATTGATCTAATAGATACTATTACATACATATCGATCTAATTGGATCATTAAAGTCCTTATTTGATGATCTTATGATCAAGAGTAATTTTAGGTTAAAAAAGTCTTGACTCTCATTATCATAACCTCCATAAATTTAATCAAAGACTTATCATATTAGGATAAAAGCATTAAAAAAAAGATAATATAATCATTTTCCATGTTATTAAAATAAGTTAATAATCACAAAACAAAAGTGTTCAATATATTACATAATGATTGGGTTATAGGTATAGTTCTAACAATCTCCCACTTGACCTAGACCCCATCAATCATGAACTTCAATCCTATTTTCCACTTGTGATTATCAAACTCCTTTGATCCAAGCGCCTTAGTAAAGGGACCTTTAGCATTCTCCTTTCCTTCAACTTTTTGAATTTAAATGTCCTTATGCTTAATAATTTCTCTAATCAGATGAAACTTTTGTAGAATATGCTTGGATCTTTAATGTGACCTTGGTTCCTTAGTTTATACAATAACACCAATATTGTCACATATTAAAGGAATAACTTCCTTTATCGAAAGAACCACACCAAGTTCAGTTAAGAACTTTTTCATCTAAATAGATTCCTTAGTTACATCGCATGTAGCTATGTATTCTGTTTCAATTACTGAATCAGTTACAGTAGCTTGCTTGGAACTTTTCCAACTCACTGCTCATCCATTCAAGGTGAAACTATAGCCAACGGTAGATTTGCTATCATCCTTATCTAATGAAAAGCTAGCATCAGTATAGCTTATTAGCTTTAATTCATAGTCTCCATATATGAGGAATTGGTCCTTAGTTCTTTTTAAGTACTTAAGGATGGTTTTAATCACTTTCCAATATTCCTTACCAGGGTTACCTTGATACTTGCTCGTTATTCCTAGCCTGTAGGCTACATCGAGGCTTGTATATGTCTTGGTATACATGATAGCTCCCACTGTGCTAGCATATGGGACCCTACTCATGCGCTCTCTTTCTTATAGGGTTTTAGGACAATCCTCCCCACTAAGAGAAATTTCAGTGCTTATCAGCAGATAACCTTTTCTGGAATTTTCCATATGATACCTTTTTAGGATAGTATCAATGTACATGGATTGGGAGAGACCTAACAGCTTCCTTGATCTATCTGTATAGATTTTGACTCTAAGAATGTAAGCTGCTTCTCCCAATTACTTTATGGAGAACTATTCACATAGCCAAATCTTTGTCTTTTGTATTGCTGGTACATCATTTCCTATTAGCAATATGTCATCTGCATATAACACTAGGAAAATAACTATCCTTTCATTAACCTTTTTGTACACATATGGCTCTTCTTCAAATCTAACAAAATTGAACTTTGTGATTATTGTATTGAAGTGAATATTCTAACTTCGTGAGGCTTGGTTCAATCTATAAATGGATCTTTGTAGCTTACATACTTTATTAGGAGCAGATGGCAATGTGAAACCTTCAGGTTAAGTCATATAGACATCTTTCTTAAGCTCTCCGTTAAGCAACACTATTTTCACATCCATTTGCCATATCTCATAATTATAATATGCAGCTATAGTAAGTAGAATCCTAATAGATTTGAGCGTTGCCACAGGGGAAAAAGTTTCAACATAATCAATACCTTCCTTTTGATTATATCCCTTGGCAATAAGATGAGCTTTATAGGTTTCAACCTTCCCGTTTCCTCCAATCTTTTTTTTAAATACCCATCTACTTCCTTTGGGTTTTATGTCCTTTGAGGATCATCCAAAGTCTATACTTTGTTGATTCTCATGGATTCTAACTCGGATTCCATAACCTTAAGTAACTTCTCATGATCTGGACTTGCCATAGCCTCTTCGTAAATCTTAGGGCCATTATCAATATGTGGGATATCATCAATATGATTATCCTAGTCACCTTACAGAATTAAGTTTAATCTATCTGGCGCACAATGATCCCTAGTGGACCTTTCAAGAGGCTCATATTCAATAGGTTCTTCCTCCACTTGATTTTGTTATTGCACTGGTTCTTGAATAGGTTTATTAACTGGTCCATTCTCCTCATCAATTGAGGCTAGTACCCTTTGTGTCAACTTTAAGACATCACGTAAAGGCTGCTTAACATGCATTTGATTCTTTTAAGCTTGTGTTGATTCATTAGAATTTTGAATTTCATCAAGATCTATTTCTATACTATGAATTCCTTTATTAAGGAACTCCTTTTCTAAAAAGGTTGCATTTTTGGCCACAAATACTTTGTGTTTAGAAGGGTGATAGAAATAGTATCCCATAGTTTCCTTAGGATAGCCAACAAATCTACAGTTGTCAGACCTCACTTTAAGCTTATCTAGTAGCAATCTCTTGACATAACATAGACAACCCCAAACCTTCAAATGTTTTACTAGGAACTTTGTTTAATAGATAGGAAGCGAATTCTGAAGCATATCCCCATAAGAAGATAGGAAGATCAATGAACCCCATCATGGATCTCACCATATCTAACAAAGTTTGATTTCTCCTTTTCGAAATACTATTGTATTGTGGTGTTCCTAGAGAAGTCCACTGAGACAAGATTCCATCTTACCTTAGATAATCAACAAAATCATTACTAAGATACTCACCGCCACAGCCAGATCTTAATGCCTTTATACTCTTACCAGTTTGTTTTTCAACTTTACTACAAAATCATTTGAACATTTCAAATGATTCAAACTTGTGTTTTGTAAGATACACAAATCCATATCATCAGTGAAGGTGATAAAATAAGAATATCTACCTTTAGCTTGAACTTTCGTAATCCCACATACATCAGTATATATGAGTCTTAAAAGTTGACTAGCTCTCTCTTTAGGTCCAGTAAAAGGAAATTTAGTCATTTAGCCTTTGAGACAAGATTCACAAGTTTCATATGATTCATAATCATATTGACTAAGGCATCCTTTCTTGTGCAACTTGTTTACTCTTTTTCTCACCAATATGACTAAGTCTACAATGCCAAAGGTAAGTTTGACATGCTTGATTATCTCTCTTCCTTTTTTGACTAGAAACATTCATAGTTGTACAAACAACTATTTCAGGTAAGACATAAAGACCATATTGTAAATAACCACTTTCATATAATTCATCACCATGAAATACATTACATTGGTTATTCTTAAAATTGTATAAAATCCATGTTTGTTAAATGATGAAATGGAAACAATTTTTGGAACAAATTTAGGAACATAATAACATTATTTTAATAATAAAGTCTTTCCCATAGGCATAATAAGAGAAATAGTTCCTACAGCTAGGGTAGCAACACTTACTCCATTCCCAACTTGTAGCTTTTAGACCTTGCAACATATTGCAGATGTTAAAGCTACTACCAGTATCTAATACCCATTTAGTAGAATCAATGGTAGTTAAGGAAATCATGAAAACATTTTTCATAAATGTCCCTCCTTGTTTCTTACCTTTCAAAGTAGAAAAATACTCTAGTTAGTTCCTCTTCTAGTGTCCCTTCTTTGTACAGAAGAAACATTCAACATCCTTTTAGTCAACTTTCTTCTCTTTACCCTTAGATTTATTCCAAAAACCCTTAGGTGCATTTTTCTTGGGCTTCTTCTTCCCCTTCTACTTGTGCTTAGAAGAGTTACCAACTAGATTCACAGACCCTGACACTTTCACCGTCTCGAACGATGTTACTTGATTTTCATAATCGATCAACAAGTTGAGCATTTCATGAAGATCATAGTCTATCTTGTTCAAGCTAATGTTAATAATGAATGATGAAAAATTATCAGTTAGAGACTATAAGATCATATCTTGTGACAACTCTTTCCCTAGTGAACACCCTAACTTCTTAAGTTGTTCTATAAGATCAATCATCTTAAGAACAAGGGATCCTACAGGAGATTTGGGCTTCAGTTCAGAATTGAATAGGGAGTTAGATAATTGGTATCTAGTAGTCCTACTTTGTGACCCATACATCTTTTTAAGATGCTCAATGATCTATAGAGCATTCATACCTTTATGTTGCCTTTGGAGTTTAGAACTCATTGATGCCAGAATAATGGACTTGGCATTAGTACTTTGTTTATTGTACTTAAAATATGCATCCAATGCGTTAGCATCATCAATTCCCTCAGGAGGTGCTTACTTTATGGGATTATCGATCACAACGATAAGTTTCTCTTACATGAGAACAATTCTCAGATTACGGTACCAATCATCAAAATTGTTACCTGCTAGCTTATTAGCATCAAGAGTGCTTTGCAATGATATAGTAGACATTTTGAGCAATCTAATAAAAAGAAAACACCAAAAAAAGAACACAATCATATATCGTTAAGACATGGATTTTTATCTAAATGATATAAAATCTTTAAAAACATAAATGAGCCCCTTAGTTGTCAAGTCGTTACTCATGCATAATTAAAGAGTGATAAATTTCTTATTTTATCATATAAAAATTATAAGATGATCAATACTATATAGTCCCCTAGTTGTTAGGTCGTTCTTATTAGTATGGTTGAGTTTATCCATTGAAGTGACGAAGAATTAATTAATATTATACTCCATAGGTAGTTTAGGAAAAAAGTATAAAATTAAGTAATTTTTCCTTACAAATGCATCATATGCAATATAAAATATTATTTATCCTTGAACTATAAGTCACCTAGTTATCAGGTCATTCCTTGTAAACAAAAATAAATAATATGATTTACTTGGGTGGAAAATCCTTTATGATAAAATGTCATACATTATATCAAAGTAAACTTAATAATTTTAAAGGGTCAAGATTTTATGTTATTAAAACAACTTTGATAACACTAGTGATCATATCACCTTTCCAAATAGCATTTAAAATTATCACCGTTTATCAATATAAACGAACACTTATTGAATGAGTAACATAGAATTTTTTTCTTTTCTGTATCCACGTGGAAAACAATATAAACTCATGCATATTACACGAACAACATGTAACTTTTCTATTTCTATATCTTGATATTTGTGATTTGCATTGTGTTTTAGGGTTTAATTTGTTAAGTATTTAATGTTGAATTGAGTGTGGAGTGTGTATTTATGTGTTAATTGTGTTCGTATATGAGTTTAGTAGTTTTTTATGGGTTAGTATAAATCTTTGAGCGTAAATGTTATATTTTTGAGGTAGCTTGATGTGTTTGTTAGTGTTTCAGGATAAACGGAGAAGAACGGAGAAGTTTGGAAGAGTTTCGAACCAAAGACATGGCCTACAATCATGGCATAATAGGCCATGATTGTGACAGAAATGGACAGGAGAGCAATAGCTAGGCCACGATGGTGCACTTTGGGCACGGTCGTGACAGAGAGCTTTCATTAAGTCCAAGATCGTGAACTTTGGGCAACGAACGTGGTAGAGAGGTTTAGGCGTTGGCTGACACCAAAATTGGAATTTTGTAAGACTTTTTAGACCTTTTCGACCCCAAATTAAGCCTAGAGCTTCCAAAGTATAAATATATTATTAAGAGATAGATGTAGGATTAGAGAGAGTCGTGAATGAGAGCCTTCGTATCAGCCAATTCTGAGAGAAAACTTAAAGAGAAATCGATAGATTGAGGAAGGAGACAAAGGAAGAGAGGCAAGGAGACAAAGCTTGACGTGACGTACTTCCCGGAATAGGTGGTTTCCCGCAGTTGCTGCCTCTATGATATGTTTTGATAGTAGTTTATATGCTTATTTCAATTTTATGCATGTATGAAATTGGGATATTTGTCAAAATTGCTATTGTTGAGTGTTGATTATTGTCTATAGTTACCTTTTAATTCTTGAGATTAATAAAGTTTAATTGATTATGTGTTTTGTTAGTTTAATTATGATTCAATTTCTATTCGTAATAATTCGATAATAAACTAAAAGGGTGAGTTGAGTGAAAATAGTTAATTTGGGACAACGAAAGTTAGGTGAATTGATAGGTAAAAAATTGAATCAAATCGGTGGAATCGTGTAACAAGAGATCGAGCATAGGTTCCTGGTAGGTTAATAGACAACTTAGAACTAATTTAGGTTTTAGGCCAATTGCAAACTGAGAGATCACAATTCCATAATTTAAATTAGGGATCATCAATTAGAGTTAAGAACTATGACTCGAGAGACAGTAATTCACCCTAAGACCGTCTAGACTTATTAAGTTGAGAATCATATAATTGATTCGGTTTCCATTAATTTTGAATTAAATCTCCCTTTCTCTCACTTGATAGCTTCCAGGTTTTTTGGATTGGTTTTGTGATTTTGCTATTTTGTTTTAAATCTCTGCATTTTAATATTCACCATTGATTGTTTGATTGATTATTTTCTGTGTTAGTTGTTATTTAGAATTATTGTAGTTAGTGCGACCTTAGATATTAGGACTAGATTCCCCTTCTCTTGGGATCGTTACCTTAGGTACTACCCGAATGAATCGTGAAGGTTAATAAATATTAAAAATTAGTGTACATAATGTGGCAATCAAGTTTTTGGTGCCATTGTCAGGGAGTTGATTAGTTTAGTTCTTTAGTCTAAGGCTTTCACTATCGTTTTGTTTTATTAAAAAAAAGTTTAGGTCATACAGTAGAGACACAATATGGCATCTTAGAATGAGAAATGAGACATCTGAAGAGCTAGATGCTAAGAAGAACTGGAAAGAATGATGATGGAAGATAGCTATTATAGGGAGCAAGGAACTTTTGGAAATTACAATAAGGTACAGTATGGTTAGGAAGGTAACAATCCTTATCAGAACATATACGCTCCAGGGTGGCAGGACTACCCAGATTGCTATTGGTCCAATAATGTAGGGATTCATTTAGGACATTAGGACCTATTTGAATTTCAACAAGATGAATCCAGCTTATGGGAGTCCAAATTGGACAAGATCCTAGATAAGCTTACAAACATGGAAGAAATACAAAAGAGACTAGAAGAGCAAATTGATTTAGTAATGGAAAATAATGCTGCTTCTATTTATAACTTAGAGATTCAAGTAAAACAACTTTCCCTTGAATTTTGTAAGAGAAGTGTGGAAGACTCTTTGAGAAATATGGGATTACATCAACGAGAGTAATATGAGGCTATCACATATAGGAATGGGCTAGAGCTAGAAGAACCAAAGGAAGACCATGTCGAAGCCCAATTCAATGGCAACTAAGAGACGATGAAACTATATAAGGAAAAGAATACCAACCCTCCCTGTTATCCACAAGTCTTGGATATACCATATGTGAAAATCGAAAAATCTAGGGTAGATATCCATGCAAAGAACCCTACCCTTTGGATTGACGATGATGATGAGACATTCAACATGAATGATGCATTTAAGAATTCGAAGGTTAGTAGCTCGTTTAGGATAATTGATGTGTTTGAATCTTTTATAGAGCAAGAGGACAAAGAACAGATGATGACAACCATTGAGTTTGAAAAAACTATAAAAGTCTTTGTTCAGGAAGCAGAAAAGCAGGGGAGATGAAGGTGATTAAAGAAGAAAGAGAGCAACTCATCTTCATGTAGGAAAAAATGTTAGATTTAATGGAAGATTCATGGAGTTTTATTATTCCCTGTTATGTTGACAGTTCGCTCAAAAAAAAGTCATTCTAAGTTTAATTGGTTTTCATAATTTTATCAATATTGTCCTTCTGATCATTTTTCAATTTGTAGCTTACTTATATGCTACAAAACTGATGTTAAATGAAGTGGGTGGAAGCAAACCACTTATAATGATCTCAGTTGAGTTTCTAATGATACAAGGTCAAGCTAATGACCATAAATTAGCATGTTTAGTAGTTAGTTTTAAATTGTTGTGTAGTTAGGGTTGTTTTAAATTCTTAAATAAGTTCTGAATGATTTTGAATGATTTGGATTGCTAAATCTTTTGCTCTCTTGAATCACGTATAAGATAGGGAAACACACCCGATGTTAAGCAGATTTGGTTTCAATACTATCGCCATCACCATAGACTATTTCTTTCATGACTCGGAACCACATCGGGCACATGAGAACCGCCATATACCTGGGCTAAGGATACTCACAGTACCCTTAACCTAGCTATGCAAGGCTAGCTGAATATAAATCTCAATGACAATACATATTGTTCATACATAAAGTTATTTACAAACCACAAGCCAGTCAAAAGTTAATTTACAAAATTTTAAAGCATATTGACATAATCATTTTAATAAAACAATAAAACATTTAAACGGTAAAATAGTTCATGAGCCACTATGCAACTAAAGTACAAAACAGAAACTACCCACGTGCGGTAATGTCCCGAAACTGTCAAAAGACCGCATGATCTACTCAGAACTCCAAGCTCACTAAAATAACCTACTTGGTTAGAAAGCGGATGGGGTGAGTACACTATATACTCTATGAGCAAGAAAAACATATGTCTAGAACAGAACTTGTTACACATCAAGATGGTATAGATAACCCATAAGGTGAACATACAACACATAGAAACACATAGGCCTAGCCTATGACTCAACGTATA
>JAOSBO010212034.1:0-16205 GCA_027563915.1 Erythroxylum rotundifolium | reverse complement strand
TATTTTTCTCTTATTTACTAACAATAACACATACAAACAACAAATAAATCAATAATTACACAAAAAAATTGTAAGCATTAACAGTAATTAAACAAGAATTCATCTCCAAACATTCACGTTTAACAGTAAAAACATACTTTTTTTTTGTAGAAATAACACAACAATAAGAGAGTTTACCTCAAACAACGCACGATACGTAAGACAACAATCGAAAAGGGGCCAGCAAATGCGAGAGAAAGAGTCGGAAAACAAAAGACGATCGCGAGGAGAAGAGAAAAGAAATGAGC
Organism: Erythroxylum rotundifolium; assembly: GCA_027563915.1. Classification (NCBI taxonomy): domain Eukaryota; kingdom Viridiplantae; phylum Streptophyta; class Magnoliopsida; order Malpighiales; family Erythroxylaceae; genus Erythroxylum; species Erythroxylum rotundifolium. Next base: position 15,918 of record JAOSBO010212034.1, on the reverse strand, counting down.
ACACGGGGGAGGGAGCGGGGTTGGCGCCCGAGTTAAAGGTGCCGGATTATCGACGGAATACGTGTTCCGTCGGTAATCTAGGGTTCCTATCGTCGTATGAACGACGGTATTGCCGACAGTTACCAACAGACAGCACCATTCCGTCGGTAAACAGGCGGCATATTTGGGTGGGAATAACTCAAATATTGACGGCAAACCAATTCCTTCGGTAAATTATGATAATCTCGAAGGATCCAAGGCCGTTGAGGCTGACGATTACCGATGGAATGAAGACTCCGTCAGTGATTCAGTTATCTTTTACGAAGTCACCGATGGTACTAGCTGTTCCGTCGATGACTTAATGTTTGTTTTCGAAGTCACCGACGGAACAACGTCTCCGTTGGTAATATAGAGCATTTTGATTCACATTTACCGATGATACGTTCTTTTCCGTCGTTGACTTAAAGTTTGATTCACCGAGGGAACGAGTTCTCCATCGGTAAATAAGGTTTTTCAAATGTCAACGACAGAACAACCTTTCCGTCGGTAATATCCGACTTTCTTGGTTGCATGTCCTCATGGTATTCAACGTGCGGTCGGTATATATACTGATGGAATGTTTACTGTCGGTACATGTCCGAAGCGAAAAATTTGCGCGAAATTTTTGCGCATTTTTTCGACTTCGATAGCTTTTTCGTCGATATATTCCGTCGTAGCTATTATGCCAAATTGTTCCCTCCATGTTTCTTGACGAAATAGTATGTCCATCACTAATGCTAACTCATTTTTTGACAGAAAGTTATATTCCGCCGGTAAATAGCATCAGAATAGCGTCCGTCAGAAATGTTCCGTCGCTATTCTGTGATTTTCTTGTAGTGTACCATCCAGAGTATGGGCTATATGTCAACACCTACTAAATTGACTATGTGAAATTTAGTCAAAGTGATGTTAGTTCTTATACTGGGGATGTCATTACTCTACGTGTCATTGAAGACTTTCTTTATGATACGTAACTGCTCTAGCTAGAGACTCTTGAGTAATGACCTTAACAAGAGGCCGTGGGAATCATCTCCTTTTATTAGGAGTGGAGAATCCTTTATTGGCTACCTAGTTACCTTCGAATACTAATAATTGTACCCAATCACCACCTTATAAGAGACCTCATCTTGAGGTAACAAGGAATGATGTCAAAGCGTTACTCTAACAACTAAGCTTCATTTTAGAAAAACTAGTTCCCAATTCCCCTACTGTTGATGCTTGTAATAGTGATCAGAGGGCATACAGAAAGCATCTCGATGATGGTGAGACGGATAGTTGCATAATACTAGTCATTATGCCATCAGAATTGCGAAAACAACATGAGACTATAGATGCTCATACCAGATTCTATCATCTGAGGGAGCTATTTGATAAGCAAGCTAGGTTCGAAAGGTTTAAGATCTTGAGGTTGCTCTTCCACTCCAAGATTGAGGGGACATCTCTAGTGCAATATACACTGAAAATGAATGGCTATATTGAGAGGTTGGCCTCCTTATGTTTTTTTATAGATTATGAATTAATTATGGATTTAATTCTAAATTGCTTGATTGACAATTATTCATAGTTTGTGCTTAATTATCAGATGAACCAAATGTCCACAATGATTCCTGAGCTGATCAACTTGCTCAAAACAATTGAGACATCTGTCTGTAGGGACAGTAAGGTCGTCATGTTGATGGATGCTTCTAGTTTAAGGAGGAAAAACCAAAAGAAGAAGAAGTCCACAAGGCCTAAAGGAGGTGTGGCTAAGAAGAAATCTAAGAAGATTGCCCTAAGGGAACATGCTTCCACTGTGGCAAGGATGGCCATTGGAAGAGGAACAGTAAGGCCTATCTAGAGTCACTGAAGTAGAAGAAGGCATTAGATGCCCTATCTACGTCAAGTACGTTTGTTATTGATATTAATATTATTTCTAATAATAATATATAGGTATTGGATACTGATTGTGGCTCATACATATATACTGATATGTAGGGCCTCAGGCACGATAAATAACTAAACAAGGGAGAGTCAAACTTGAACGTGGGCAATGGAGCAAGAGTTGCCACATTAGCCATAGGAACTTTTGTATTGAAACTCCCTAGTAGGCTTGTAATAGAATTAGATGATTGTTTTTTTGTACTTGTATTGACTAAGAATATTATTTCAGTTTCTAGTCTTAATAACTCTAGTTTTTGTTTAAATTTTAGTAACAATAATTTTTCTATTAGTTTGAATGGAATTCTTTATTCTATGGTTACATTATGCAATGGAATATAAATATTAGGTATGTTCAATCCAGTTTTAAATATCAATGACAATAAAAGACAAAAATAAGACAATGTGAAATCATCTTACTTATGCCATTGTCACCTTGGCCATACAAGTGAGAGACGAATGACTAAACTACAAAGGTATGTTAGTTTAGGTCATTTTATTATGAATCATATGAAACATATGAATCTTGCTTATTAAGCAAAATGACAAAGTTACCCTTTAAGGGAAAGGGTGAACAAGCTACTGGGCTATTAGACTTAATACATTCAGATGTAATGTGGTCCAATGTCCATACATGCCAATGGTGGTTTTATATACTTCATTACCTTCAATGATGATTATTCACGATATGGGTATTTGTATCTAATGAAATACAAATTTGATGCCATTGAAAAGTTCAAAGAATTTATAAATGAAGTAGAGTAACAACTTGGTAGAAGTATTAAAACACTTCAATTAGATCGAGGTGGTGAATACTTAAGCCAAGATTTTCTAAGTTATCTAAGAGTAATGGGATAATATCCTAGTGGACTCCACCTTACACACTGCAACACAGTGGTCTGGTAGAAAGGAGAAACCAAACCTTGTTAGACATGGTGATGTGAATGATGGGCTTAATAGATCTACCAAAATCCTTTGGGGATATGCACTCAAGACTACTATTTATGTGTTAAATAGAGTCCCTTGAAAGTTAGTTGATGTACTCTATACAAGATGTGGACTAATCTTTCTCACATGAAAGTTTTCGGTTATGTAGCTTATGGGAAGTAGATTCATTCAAATAAGCTAGAAGCTAAATATTACAAGTGTCTATTTGTCGGATATCCTAAAGAAATGATAGGATATTAGTTTTACAATATTTTAGACTAAAAGAAGACAATGGGAGCAAAATTGAACTTATGAAAGTTCAAGATGCTCAAACAGACGCAGATCAACTACCTGAACCTTAGATCGTTATTTATAATGATGAAACAGTAATTCAATCTTCTGGTACATAAGACGTTCATAGGTTAAGTAGGATACGTCATGTTCTAGTGAGATATGGATTTCTCATAAGTGAACATAATGACATATTGCTCATAGAAGAAGATGAGCCCACTACCTATGAATAAGATTTAAAGAGTTCATAATTTGAAAAATGGCTTAAAGAACATGAAATTCGAAATAGATTCTATATATCAAACCAACTATAGACTTTGGTTGACCTAGGTAGGATAAAACCCATAGGGTGCAAATGGGTTTTCAAGAAGAAAACTAATATAGAGGGTAATGTAGTTACCTATAAAGCTAGGCTTATAGTTAAAGGTTATCGTCAAAGACAAGGAGTTAACTATGAAGAAACATTTAGCCTGGTAGCCATACTTAAATCCATTAGGATACTCCTAGCCATTGCTGCTCGTTATGGTTATGAGATATGGGAAATGGATATGAAAACAACTTCCTTAATGGAAACCTAACCGAGGACGTGTACATGAGACAAACAGATGCTTTCATATCCAATGATCGTGAAAAGGTATGCAAGCTTCAAAAATCTGTTTATGGATTAAAACAAGCATCCAGAAGTTGGAATATCAAAATTGACGGGACCATCAAAGAGTTTGGTTTCTTACAAATCCTAGAAAGGTTAGTGGGAGGCAATTACATTCCTTGCGTTGTATGTAGATGACAAACTGCTAATAGGAAACAATGTCTCAGCTTTACAGTAAGTCAAGATTTGGTTGTCCAAGAATTTCTCTGTGAAAGACCTTAGAGAAATAATTTATATTTTGGGTATAAGAATCCATAGAGAGATCTAAGAAGTTTGTTAATCTTTCTCAGTCTACATACATAGATAAGATGCTAAAGAGGTTTAACATGGAGAAGTCCAAGAGGGGTTATCTTCCTATGATGCATGACATTACACTCTTAAAATATATATGCCCAAAGACATAACATGAGAGGACTCGCATCCTTTATGCTTTGACTATAGGATTAATCATTTATACTATGTTAAGTGTGAGAGCCAATGTATCATATGCTCTAAATGTTACAAGCAGATACCATTCAGATCTTAAAGAGGGTTAATGGGTGGCTATCAAGACTATCCTTAAGTACTTTAGATGAACTGAGGATGTATTCTTAATATATAGAGAAGGAGATCTTGTTGTGAGCAGGTATATAGATGCCAGTTTTCAATCCAACAGGGATGGCTCTAGATCCTTATAAGGATATATTTTGCACTAAATAGTGGACCAATCAGTTAAAAGAGTTCCAAATAGGAGACAACTATATATTCAACAAAAATACATTGCTCTTTAGAAGCAACGAAGTAAGCAATTTGGATTAAGTTCATCATGGAACTCGGAGTGGTTCCTAGCATTGTTGACCTAGTACACTTGTATTATGAAAACAATGGTGCCATAGTGTATACAAAGAAACCAAGGTCTTATCAGAAATATACCATTTGATGAGAGAAATCATTAGTATACATGATGTAAAGATAGAGAAAGTGCCCATTGATCAGAATATTGTTGATCCTGTGACTAAGCCGATTCCTCAAAAGAGATATGAATCTCATGTACTCATCTATGATATTAAATTCAAAGGTGATTGGCATTCATGTAAGTGGGAGGCTGTTAGAGAAGTGCTCTAAAGGCAATCACCTTTGACATATATTGCACAAATCTTTTTAATTAATGAAAAGGATTTTTTTCATTAATTTGATGTTCAGGTTCTTTATGAATTGATATTGATCTTAAATGAAATCAAGGAAGTCCTTGATATATTACATAGAATGTATGAAATTGTGATTAGATCATGGTAATGACATTCCTATCATATGTAATTATGTTAGTATCTAAATTATCCCTAATTATAAGATTAATCAAACAGGACATTACTAATCTGGATAGACTAGCACATGTTGTACTCCTTGATTTGATCAACCAGTAGATCTCATAAGTTGTAAGCATGAGTTGTTTATAATTAACATGTGGATGCTTGCTAAAAGTGGTAATTACATTGGATGACCTGCTATGAGATAATCATATGGATAATCTATTTTAGTGTCAATGATAGTCTTATCGCAATGGTGTAAATATCTTTAAAGTTCATGTGCTCAAGGATCTCTAGGATACTAACCTTGCACTTTGGCCCCATTCATTATTGCTTTTTAAAGGTTGCTCATAAGGTGGTGATTGGGTACAACTTGAGGTATTCGAAGGTAATTGAGTAGCCAATAAAGGCTTCACCACTCTTGATAAAAGGAGATGATACCCATGGCCTCTTGTCAGGGTCATTACTTAGGAATATCTAGCTAGAGTGGAAATGTCATCAAGATAGTCTTTAGTGATATATCAAATTAAGTAATGAGCCTCAAAGACAAGAACTATCATCACTTGGGCTAGATATGACATAGTTAGTCTAGTGGGAGTTGACACTTTAACCATACTTTGACCCAAGTGGAGTGTAGATGGTGAAAGGATTAATTGCACGAAAACATTGTCTATGGAAGGGTTCGTAGTCAAACCACTAACTTTTTGGTCAACTGAAGGTCATGATGTGTTGCTAGATATTGCTTATGACTTGCTTAAACTAAGTTTTAATTCAAGTGTCCAATATAACCAGGGTACCTAATGGGTCACACCCATTAAAGATACGAAGAATGAGTAAAATGGATTTAGATAGGCATCCAAGATATGAGTGGCGCATGATTAGGCTACACAAGTGTGGTATATTAGGGTCATTTGGTTGTGAATCATAAGCCACATGTGAATTGTGCGTATTAGGTAAGATGACAAAATTACCCTTTAAAGAAGGGGTGGAAGTTTCATGCAAAATTAGGTAGGTTTAAAAACCAATTAATTTCCACCAACTCTCCATTGACATTGAGGATTAGAGGAAGGCCAAAGGGTGTAAGAAACGCTAATTTTTGTGTAAGTGTTGAGTGAAAATAAGAGATTTTTTGGTGAAGTGTTCATCATCTTCTCCCACTCTCTATAAACACTCTCTCAAAAAATACATTACAAAGCTGGCAATTTGTTTGTTCTAGCCATTCTTCCTAAATGGTTTCAAACTTTGCTCTTTACTTGGATATCATTAGAGACATCCTCTTTTGATCATTATGGTTTACAAAAACCTGAAGAGGTGAAGACAATAAAGAACAAAGGATATTGTAAGGTACACATCTTAAGTTGATGTTTTGTTAAAGTTATATCTAATGGCACTTGAAAGTTTTCGGCTTTTTAGGTTTTGTTTTATATTTCTACTATTGTTTTCCAATTTTAGTGCATGTGATGCAAGATCAAAATGCAACACAAATGGCATTTTCTTTTCATCTTTGTTATTTTTCTTTTTTGAATGTGTAACATGGATATGATGATGTTGATGGATTTGGGATTGATGATGATGTTCTAACTTTTTTTTAGGATTTAAACTTGATTCAATATTAATTTAGTTATTTTTTTGTTAATTCATTTAAGTTTTGTGATTATTTGTTGTAACTTCATGCTTCAGTAATAATTCAAGAGAATGAGCCGAAATCAAAATGATTGAGTTAGTTAATGAGAGTTAAACGACCTAATAATTGACACAAATAATCAAATTAGTAATTATACGGAGAGAGATGTCATGTGAGACCGGTTACTTATTAGAAGGCTTAAGAACTGATTAGGTTGTGGGTTTATTGTCAATCAAGAGATGAAATTTTTGGTAACTGAACTTAATTAGGGTTTATTAGTTAGCTCTTAGTGATTATACCTCGAGAGAGAGTAATCTACCCATCGATAGTCTAGAACTAACACCATATTAACACAAAAGTGATTAGGATAACATTGATGATAGGATAGACCCCTTTCTCATAAATTGATAATTTTTCTTGTGTGATTTTCCATTATGAAGTTGTTGGTGTTAAATATTCGATTTCTTTTTATGTTTATTTTAGAAATTAACTTTTTGTCAATCATGTTCACATGTTCACTTTTCTGTTCACTTTCTATTTTTTTTAATAGTTCTTTAGGCCTTAGATAACTTAGAATTAGATTAGTTTAACAACTCATCAAGGGATCAACACCTCACATACTACACCCACAACTTAGGCACTTGTAGTATATTGAGGGTTTTAAATAGATTAAAACTTGCTTCAACGCCTATGCTTATGGATTTGTGTTTGCATGTATGAATGTTCTTTATTCTCGTTAGTATTAGGTTGCTTACGTATGAACCGTTATTAGAATTTTGAACAAAATCCATAATTGTTGTGATTAGATATTGCTAGAATCTTCATTATAATTTATAATTGTTATGTTGAAATTCATTTGTAGCAACTAATGGTTTCATATCATTAGGGATACAATCTATAATTTTTATGTTTCCTATTGATGTCGAATCATTGGGGATAACATAAATTGACCTTAGCATGTGTGGTGGCTGCCCTAATTAATCTATTTTCCTAATTCGTAATGCAGCTGTCTAAATAAATCTAAAGATTGTATCCTATATTGTTCGATAAATAGGTTTAATTAATGAGAATATCTTAATTAAACATGACCTAAAGGAAAATCAGGGTTAAAGAGCTTGTTTTTAACCTACGATTAATAGTTGCTAAGAAAGGAATAAGGATAAGAATTTAATGAAGTATGTTTGATTGTATATAGGCTGAGATTGAAGCAATGACCAGGTCTGTAATGTGTTCATCATCATCTTTGAATGTTTTCCAAAATTTGTTTACGTTAGTTTAGTTTCATTTTATTTTCTTATTTAAAAACAAATAACCACCCTATGCCCAATCACAAAACCTAAACATTAATTCTTTTCGTAACAAAGGCTAATCGAAAAATCTTTATGAGACGACCTAGACTCACTATTGAGGCATGTTTTAATCAATTTAAAACCATCAATATACTGCACGCACACAGGTCATTAGTTTATTACATGAGGTGTCGATCACTAAAAGAGTTGTTGTACTAATTTAATTCTGAGTTATCAAAGGCCTAAAGAATTATTAAAATGAAAATAAAAACTAAACAGAAAAGTAAACACATGAAGATGATTGATTGCTTGGAATTACAATGTAAAATTAACACATAAAGAATCAAAAGGAGCACCATCAAATTAATAGTAGAAATCACACAAGGAAGATTAGCTGATTATGAGAAGGGGGATTTATCCTACCATCAAATGCTAATATGATCACTTTTGAGTTAACATTGTATCGGTCCTAGACTTTCAAAGGGTGGATTACTCTCTCTTAAGTTGTAATCATAAACCTTAAATCATAACCCCTAATTGAATTATGGAATTTTAAATCTCTCAATTAACAAAAAGCAATGAATCCAATCATAACTTAAGCCCTTTAATAAACTACCAGGTCCTCACTCGAGATGTCTCTTCATCTATATTAATAATTTGATTATTTATGTGATCTATTAGATTGTTTAACTCTCGTTACCCAATCTAATTGTTTTGCTATTGGTTCACTATCTCATCTTGTTACTGAAGCATATAAATACAATAAATAATCACAACACCAAATGTAATAACATCAAAAGAAATCACATTAACATTGAATTAATAATAGATCCCTAAAGAAGTTTAGAACATCATCATCAAACCACCAAAATCCATTGCTATCAAATCCATCTTATACATTCAAAAGAAAGAACAATAAAGATGAAATGAAATTCAATTAGAATGTTCGGTATTTTTCTCCAAGTGGCAGAAAAATGGAGCTCCCTTTTAAGTCTTCATTTTTTTCTTTTTATATCTTTTCCATTTAGGGAAAACACTAATGTTTATCCTAGCTCAAAACTCCAAAATATCCCGAAAAAAGTCAAGCTTTAGAAGCTAGTCCACGTTTTCTATCAAGCAAGCCACAATCGTGACACTCAATTTTTGTTTTCTGTCACAATCCTAGCACATGGGGCCATATTTATGGTAGACAACTAGGTTTCTTTCATGATTATAGACCTGACCCTTCCTTCAGGTTTCCTCTGAATTCTCTCTTTTCTTTGATATATGATCTGAAACACTAACAAACACATCAAGGCACCTTAATAGCATGCTCTAAACCATAAAAAACTCAAAACACAAATATATAACACAATCCTAGCCTAAGCATGAACTAATTATTCAATTTAACAACTAAACATATGTCAAACTACCCACTAAAACATTATGCAACCTACCACTATCAACATACGCACTCTTAAACTATCACTTCTCCTTAAACAAAGATAAAACCAGAAAAAAATGAAACACACCAAAGCACAACACATACAAATATGTAATAATAAGACAATGACATTAATCTTCATGAAAAAAATTTAATTACAAAAATGATCCTTCAAGTTGTTCTAACTTATTAACTTATAAAATTTGTGTCTAAGTACTTAAGACTAAATATACATACCAATCAGAACTTAATGTCACATTCATTCACTCCTATCACTTACACACACATATTGATAATTATTTAGTCAATCAAAATTGTAAAAAAGTAGCTTTTCTTAAAAATTCAAGCTATTCACCAAAATCGGCAGGATTTATTAAACAACTCACTTTTTTATTGCTTTTAAATGACATGAACCTAGCTTTTTGACATGAAGGAAAACATTTGTGATGAATGTCCCTCGATTACTCAACTAGGCCATGTTATTATTAAATGAATTAATTGGAATGTTATTATAGCATTTTGACACGAAGGCAAACATTTGTGATAAATGTCCCCCGATTACTTAGCTACATCACATTCTCAATTGGCTACTATCTCTATTCATAACCCAATTTTTTTTAAATTCCAATGAAATAATTATTTATTAAAGAAAGCATACAATTTTTTAGTTAATCGTTCTCATGAAAAGGTTCCAACGACGCTACTTATTTGGTTAGCCTAAAATTATGAATGAATGTGGTAAATTCCTAAATGGAATGAACTAACATCATATCCTAATTGGCATGCATATTTAGCTGAAACATCTTAGAACACTAATTTCTTACGCTAATAAAGTATAGCAATATAAAAGCTTATGTTTAAAGCTAAATCAATTTCGTTAAGTCCTAACATTGACATAATCACACTAATCAGATCATGTAATTCTAAACAAGAGTAACATAAAATATGCAAAATTCACATTCAAATAAAAACATATAATGCACACAACCTTCCTACACTTGGACAACATATTGTCGTCAATATGAGAATAACAACAAACAATACATAAGGTGGGAAAAAATAAACAAGAGAAACATGACAACAATTGAAAAAATAATAAAAACAAAAGACAAGGGGTTAGAGTATAGAACTATCATAGTGATTGAGGTGGTAATGGTGTCAGAGGTGGTGGTTGAGCACCTTGTTCCTTGAAATATCTATAAATATGTCGTATGACTCAGCTTTAGCTTCTTTCTTCTCTAGTCATCTCGTTCAACACCTAGGCATTTTCTGAAATGTATTTGTCAGTGCTTGATATGGCTTCCATTACCTTCTCCCATCCCGTTGGCTCTTCCTTTTCTAACTCTTCGATGGCTGAGTCCTCCTCCCATTATAGTGGTGTTGAGCTCAAATTGGCCTGTCCCTTCACTGGTCTTGATATGAGATTTTGCGTTAATATCTCAAAGTTCCATATTGTAAGACTTCAAGATTTTAGCTCTCGTCAAGTGATGAGTGTTACGAAACTTCAGATGATGGACAGTTAGTCCATTATAATTGATTCTACATTGGCCATGACCAAGTATCCCATACCCAAACTATTGCTTCTCTTTCTTAGAGAAGCAATATTTGCATTAAAGATATGGGTAGCGGTACAAACTTTTATGTTGTGATCCATGCACCAAAAGATAAAAAGTTTCATTATTAAACACTCATTTGCTTCTATTTTTTCAGATATAGTTTAACACATGAACTTATGTAATAGCAAGTGTTCAGGGCTTTGAATAATGTTGTTTTGGGCATTTTTGGCATCAAAGCTCTCCAACCTAGTCAGTTTAACCAAATAGTGGATGGCACAAAAATCATCGTGCTGATCTACTATGGTTGAGTTAGGAAATTCATTGATATACAAAATGTTATAGTCTAACCCATATGCTTGACGTTGTAAGCAAAACCATAGGTCCTTAAGGTTGGTTGGCTCGTATTAAAGGGAGGTAAAAATTCTAGGGTTAGTTCCTCATAAACAGGATAATTAAATCGCGTAAAGTTTCCCCACTGAAGTCTTCCAGCTAACACTTCAATCCATTCTCCGAATCCAATTGTTTATATCGTATCAAAACCTACGTATTTAGGAATAATAATGTTCTTTAAACTAAGGGTGTGGTAGCAGGTACCTTTCTCCTCTAAGAGGATCAGGAATGGTGCATCATAATCTGCTGCACTATTTTGTTGTCCGCAACCCAATACTTGGGCTTTGCCTTTTGGTTGTGTAAGCTTAACTGTCTACTTGATGCACAGTCCCATTGGATTGAGATTTGTGAAAAGTTTGGAGAGAGTTGATGACTTAATAGGTAGAGAGAAGTGAGAGAAGTTGGGTTCTTAGGTTTAGAGAGAGAGTGAGAAAGTGAAAAATGTAAGAAAAATGAGTTTAAGTGTAAATATATAGGGTAGGAAAGGTAAAAAGGGGTAAAATTTGAAGAAAAAAGGATGAAACTTGCACTTACTGGGCCTACCGTGGCCCTGCCAAAAAAAAATCCTACATGCTCTCCAATTTCGCTTCTTTTCCTCATTTCATCCTTGAAATCCTTCCATTTCTTATAGTTACATTATCACCTTATTGTGCTTGCCTTCCACCATATTCCTATGCCAACTAACCCTCAATTCTCCTAAGATATTCAACTGGACTTGAAACCACACATAGAAAAAATAGGATGCAAAACCTATTTACTACAATAGATGACATAAAAAATGATAAAAACCTTGAGTTGCCTCCCATGCAGCACTTCTTTTACCATCGGTAGCTCGACATAATTATTTTTCTCATTGGGGTTTGGAAAAGTTGTGTAACGACAACATGATTATAGGTCTCATAAATTGCAAATGAGCTACCAAACTGTGATTTCTACCACTCCTATTCTTTGTCTTCTTTTTTTGCTTATTCCTTCAAGATTGTGGCTTTTCAGGTGAATTCTTGTGATCATCACTATATTTAACCTCTCCATAAGAATTGGTTCTCTTAATGATTTCTATGGAATTGTGAGAACATTTTCTATCATTGGACATATTAAGGGAAACTTTCTCATTCCCGACCATTTGAGTTAAGTTGCCTTAATCAACATCTATAATAAATCTGGCAGTGGCTATAAATGGTCGTCTAAGGATAATTGGTATCTCCAAGTCTTCCACTGAATCTAAAATGAAGAAGTCAGTGGGAAGATTAATTTTTCCACCTTAATAAGAACGTCTTTGGTTATACCTCTCAGACAATGAATTGATGGATCGGCCATTTGCACACTCATCCTAGTTGGCGCTATTTTTCCTAGTTTCATCTTTTGGCAGAAAGTGTAAGGCATCATACTTATACCAGTTCCCAAATCTGCAAAAGCCTTATCCACTTTGACATTACCTATGATGCTAGGGAAGTAAAATTCCCTAGATCATTTTGTTTCTATGGTAATGTTGCCATTTCATTAGAGTTATCCATGCTTCCTACTTCACTCACCAGTTTTTCTAGCTCATTTATGTTGATTAATCTCTCTTGTATGGATTCCATAAGATTGAGTTGTGTTTTAAATTACTCTATTACCTCAATGACTTCCTTCAACTATGATTCTGTTGACTTATGTTATGATAAAATGTGGTATGGAATTGTAAATCGATACTCCTTGATTTCCTTTAAGTTATATTTATTCGGTAGGAGATTTTTGATAGCCCTTTTCTTTTCCTTTTCCCTATTGTCTTCAACTTGGTCGAGCTTCTCCTTAATGGCCTTAATAATAACCATGTTTGGGGTTGTTTCTGTGTTACTTGGAAGGCTCCCTAACATTTCGTGTAGACAATGCATCTGCTAACTAGCCTATTTGGACTTCTAAGTTTTGGATAGAGGATGCACGAGTCTTTGTCACTTGTTCAAAATTTTCTTCCAATCTCTTACATGCATCATCTATGCCTCCAATCTTATCTAAGATTTTGTCTAATTTGGCTTCTATGGAATTAGGTTTCTCTTGTTGAAAACTAGGTGGCTCTTGAGGTCAAAATCGACTTGTTTGAGTACAAAAAGTTTAGGTAATTCTTCAACCTAGGATTGTACTTGTTTGAATAGGGGTTTTTCCCTCCATCATGACCAAACTATGCTCACATGTGCTTAATTTACTCCATTTCATTTCTTTGCATCAAGAAGCAGTAGATGGTATCATGATTATCCTAGTCGTAAAGCTCACATCTTTGTTGAATGACCTAGTAGAAGCTAAAGAGGAAGCTTTCATGTTGTTCAACTATTAAGCTATTAATTTTGCTTGCATCTCTATCAATTGATCAACAACTACAGCTCTCTTATATTATCAGATAGTGATGTGTTGCCTACTTTATTCATTCATGCACAGATAGTTGTTACTGACCATTTCTTCAACCATCTCCTCTGCTTCGTCCACAATCTTTCCCAAAAGTGATCTACTTGATGCTGCGTCTATGGTACCTCTTGTGGGTGGATTTATTCCATTATAAAATGTTTACAAAAGAAATTCTTTTAGTAGGTTGTGGTGGGGATACTTCTTTTGCAAATCCTTATATCTCTTCCACGTCTTGTAAAGTTTTTCCCCATCACCTTAGTGCATTTTCGTTGTTTTAGTTAGGGGAAAATATTTGTCTAGGAATGCACGTAACAATTGCTCCCACATTATGACATTTGAGGGATTGAGAGAGTGATACCAAGCTTTTACTCTATCCTTTAATGTAAAGGGGAAAAATCTCATCCTAACAACTTCTTTTGACATTCCATAATATCGGAAGGTATCATATATTTCTAGGAAGTTCACTATATATGCATTGGGACCCTCATTGGTCAGTTCATAACATTGCACATTTGTTTGCAATATGTTCAGTAGGATTGACTTTATTTCAAATGAAGGAGCTTAAACAGGAAATCTAGTAACACCTTAATTAGTTGCGTTAAATCTTGGTCTCACAAAATCTAAGAGGGTTTGCAGTTGGTTCCCTTGGTTTCCTCCTTGCTGAAACTCCTCATGAAATTTCTCAGCTATTGATTCCTTAATTTCTTCTTATTCACGTTTGGCACTTTGAATGACTCATTTGAAGTAAGTGATTTCGAGTGCTAACGTGAGCTTTGAGTGATTCTAGTGTTCACTCAAATGTACAAACACAAGATTAATGTTGGACCCCATTTCTAGAGCCCAATGATTCCAGATGACATAGAACCTGAGCCTATGTATTTCCCTATAGGGCTATTTCCATAAACCCTCATTGGTTCTTCTACTTCCTAATAACATCTCAAAAGTGTTGAACCCGGGTTCCTTTTTACCTATCTTGAGGTGATGATTTAAGATAATTGGGTAACAAACGAGTGAAAGGGGAGTCGAAAGCTTTAAAATATAAGAAAAATCTTTAGCATCAGCGTGGACGGGTTCACCACGGTGAAAAATAGGATACTTTGAAGAGCTCTTGGGAAAAATTCACCGTAGCATACTAAATAACTTCGCCGCGGCGAAACTAGTATAATGTTCTTAGAACCTCTCGGGAAAGCTTCATAGTGGCTAAACTCTAAACTTCACCATGTTGAAATCATTAATTAAAGGCAGAAGTACCGTTCGAGAAAAGTTCGCTGCGGCTGAAATTGGTTTGCCACAACGAAACCTTCAATTCTGCCATTCCAAGTTCAAACACCCTATACCACTTTTACTCGTAATCCTCTCAAAATCACTTCTTATACATGCAATGTGAACTCCACTAACATTCCATTATCAATTAATTTCATTAAACTCGCGAATCTTACTCCCTTGCTTCATCAGATACGACAAACATCTTTCACTATAGCTATCCTATATGCATCCAACATAACATTACCCCTTAAAATGATCATATATCCTAATTCCCATTTCCAACATCTTCATACTTTACATCATAAAACAACAAGCTGAAAAGATAATCTACCACTTCCCAGAAGACAATTATGTCTCATTCGGCCTAGATTGATATGGATTTGCCTCAAAATTTAGAATGCAAAACCTTGCCCTTATGAATGCTGAAAATAAATGAAATGTACAAACTTTGAGGATCATTAATAAATCACAATCATATTTCATTTCCATCAAAACATAAGAGTTTTAAAAGGTTTTAATGGGCATTTGAAGCCACAACACATCATAATCCAAAAATACATAATTCATACAAAATAAGATTTATTCAAAATGCAACTAAAGCCTTGTTTTTGCAAAAACTACTTTAAATTACAAAATAAGCAAAAATTTAGAGTAATGCCTTTATGCTTGATCACTCGATTCCCTGCTCATCATCTGTAGATGGGAAAGAATGGGGGTTGAGCTTAAAGCTCATGGGTAAAGATCTTATAACTAGTAATAAGTAAAAACCACTGAAAAAAATGTACATATCATGATGAAACACATATTTCTCAATTCTCAAATCATCAAACACTTTAAGAGCAATTCAAATCATTCATTCAACAAACTTGTCAAAACTTAAGCACATGTGATGCGCGGCTTATC
>JAOSBO010212029.1:0-10683 GCA_027563915.1 Erythroxylum rotundifolium | reverse complement strand
GTAAGTAAGAACTTTTTATCTCCCCCTTGAATTAAAGAGGTGACTTCAAAAGTGAAAAGGATTGGACCAAGGACTTAAGATTTGAGTGTCTTCATGGAACTAAGATAGGAGTTTGAGCGCTTGCTCCCTCTTTGTTCTCCAACACTTAATCTTTGCCTTAAAAATAAATAAAGAAGAAATGAAAACTTCTTGGTTTAATAGTAGTGAGACTAGTGACACAAATCAACAAATGAGCAATAGTCACTTGGGAAGATTCTATATTGAGCAATTCATAATCTACACACAAGCTAAAGCTCCTAATCTTTGCTTGCTTAGACTCCTAGCACTATGACAAACAAATTGCAGTTATGGGGATTAAGCTCACATTGATGGAGAAGATAATTGAAAAAGAAACAACTGAATGTGATTGTTTTCTAAAATCGTCACCAAATGAGAATCTTTTGGTGATGATTTTGGAAATGGTCACCAAATGTGTACCAAATTAGTGTGGAACCTTTAGCGATGATTTTATAATATCATCATCAAATGTGAATCCTTTGGTGTTGATTTTCAGAATTGGTCACCAAATGGGTACCAAATTAATGTGGAACCTTTGGTGACAATTTTCTAAAATCGTCATTAAAAGTCTTTTTAGTGATGATTTTTGAAAATTGTCACCAAATGTCAACCTTTTGGTGACAATTTTCAAAAATTATCACCAAAGGTTCCATACTAATTTGGTACACATTTGGTGACGAATTTGAAAATCGTCACTAACAGTACGCCTTTAGTGATGATTTTCTAAATCATCACCAAATGATCCACATTTAGTGACTATGTTCGAAAATCTTCACCAAATCGTCATTATTGAGACTGATGAATAAGCTAAATCATCACTAAAAGGCGTACTTTTAGCGATGATTTTTAAAATGTAGCAAAAAAAAACGTAGCTAAATTTTTAACTTGTTGTAGTGGAAGTTGAACCTAATAGGTCATTATATGCATCATTTGGTCCCCTAGACCTAGAGCTAAATATTAAGTTATGTTGGGGCTAACTATGAGTTGATTGTTGATAACTTTGGAGTATTGGAGCAATAGGCTAAAAGCTTGCCTTTTAGAAAATTTTTAAACACTCCAACAAGTTAGGCTATGGGCTAAAAAAAACGTAACTAATTTGTCCAAAAACGTTATGCATTGTGTTCGTGACATTATGAAATATCATTCGAAATATCACCAAAATAATTTAGACTACATTTTTTTGAATTTTAAACAAAGTAAAATTATTAACTACTAATTATTTTCATACCAAAAATATGTAATCATGATCAATAATGGGCAAGTAAAGGAAGTACAACCATTAGCATTTCCAAAATTAGGACCTTCCAGTGAAGGGAGATTATGATAAAGTAATTTTGAAGAGAAACCTTAACGAAATACAAACATTAGAGCTAACTAAATAATAAAGAACTTGTATATCTTTTGGCTACGAAATTTCTTTATCTGATCACTGAAGAAATGCTTTAATGGGTGAAATAAGTAAGAATTTTTTAGTCTGTAGGGAATAATCTTCAGCTTTTTACTATCTTATTATACAATATATTGACAAAGAAAGAATTTGATTTTTCAGGTTTGTTAAATTTGTAAGAAAGAAGAAGATCACACAACAATTTACTTGGTTCTATAGCTTAATGTTATCTACATCCAAGGGTTAATCTCACGTAGATGATTTCACTAAGATCAGAAAGAGAAGATACAAGTTACAATAGGATGAGTGCTTTGAGAAACACTTGCAAGAATTCCCTATGAACTCACTAGTACTCTTTGTAAGTACTCTTAGTAACTCTCTAATTTCTAATCTCCTATTCATAAATCTCTCACAGATTGTTTTGAGTAATAATGGTGAAAGTTGTGTCTGTATTGTGTTTTGACAGATGATTAATTTTGTCTTTTATAGGCTTCATGTAGCAGTTGGTTTATTTCATGCCTTTGTAATAAAGATTGAAGGAAAAGGGATCAGCTTCAACATATAGCTTCATCCATCACATGCCTCTCATGTGAGTCACTTTATCCATCACGTGCCTCTCATGTGAGTCACTTAAAAAATTCTCTCTGTACATTGCGCTTTGCTTTACTCTTCTTTAGTTTCTCCGCTCTGCATTTTGACTTGTACTTTGGGTTTTTATTATAGTTTAACATTTGTTCATCATCGACTTTTATCATCTGTCAAGGCTAGAACCTTCTCGACACCACACTGCACACACCTAAAAAAATCCCTAAATTCCAAAATATAAACCCTCTATCCTGTGAGCTCAAATATGTTGTTTGCGTTAAAAGTTGGTGGAGAACCGTGAATTTCTTCACATAGTCCATTTACAATATGTGTGGAGCGTGAGAAGCAACAAATGTATTATCATAGTAGTTGCAATTACCAGAGAATTGATAATAATCATATATTAAGTTCTAGGAAGATAAATATTTACCCACTACAAGTAATCCCTAAATTTAACTTGAATCCTGAACTTGAGAGAGTTAGTAAGAGAAATTAACAAAATACCCTAACTTCCTCTATCTCTAATAATGACCCCCTACGCCAATAATGTTCCCTGCTTGTCCTTCCTCGGTCACTTTCCATCCTCCAAGCCTTCCATCTGACCAACACTTGGAATGTCCCCTTTACCCATAACAACACCTTAAGCCTATCATCCTCAATCAAACTTACCCTTAACAAGTTATAAGATTACATAATCAAATGGATATATAAAATAAAAACCTAGAAAGGGGCACATCATAAAACCCAGAAACAGATGGAGACATCACCTTGTGTTTTTTAGCAGTCTGTGAAAAAGGAGTCCACAAAAAGTTTTCTATTTTATGTCCATATTTGACCTTGTTTTATTGTGTGAAAAAATAGATAATAGTTTTGGCCGCAAAATGAAAAGATAACAGAGTCACCAGAATTTTTTTGGCTATAAAAAATAATTAATAGCTAAAACAATAACATTGCACTATAAAAGTAACATAGAGAATAAATTAATCATAGCTTTTTGAGAAAGCTTATGAAATATTTTTCAAGATAGGTCTTGTTTTTTACTTGATTAGGCTAGGATTTAGAAAATTCATAAAGATATAGACTTTTGGTATGAATTCTAAAATGTAAGGGAAAACGTAACGAATAAACATATTTCTTGTAGTGAGATGAGAGGTCTTAGAAATCACAAAGGTCTTGCTGTCATTTTTCATTTTGCTTAATTTTAGTCTTCACCAATTCCTGTATAAGCCCATTGATTGTGCTTTGAAGAATCACATATTCACCTTATAAATCTAGCGATAGAAACCTATACCTTACAAAATGATCATTTTCTATGCATCTTGCAATTCACATACTCATGCTTTATTCCAATAGTTATGACTCAAGCAATAAGTCTACCAGCTCATCAATGTCCTCATCTAACAATAAATATAAGGTGTCAAGAGTGAGGAAGAGCAGAGTTTACCTTTGACCCTGGAGCTAATTATAAGGAATGTTAAATGAGCAAAGTTGAGAGATACTTTAAGAAGTTAAAGGCTGCAAACTTTGAATAATCACTTTCTAATTTCAGCATTCTTTCATACATCAAGGTTTTTCGACTTACCAAGAGGGAGCATAGAGATATTTTTGAATTTTTTTACAACTTCAAGCATGTTATGTGGCTACCTTTATATGAGGTTGTCTATAGTATAATTGATAATACAAGACTTTATCCTATTAAGATACATATATAGTGATACAACATTGGATAAAGATACCTTATTGGAGGTCAATGTCCTAGATATATAATTATATATAGGTTTTCTATTCTTGTTTGTTTGTATTTATCTCTTAAGGTCTCTAACTTTTTAACTTGTAATTTTATAATTTAGTAGTGGACTTATTTAGACTTATGAATAAGTTTTTTAAAAAAAAGAGGTTAGTATCCCTGTTAGCCCTATGAAGAAAAGGGAAAGGGACACTCTAGTTAATCTAAAGTGTATCCTTGTTGACTTGACTAAAAATGTCAAGTTAATATCATGAATGAGGCAATATAGTCAACTCATACGGCCCAAGACCACCCTCTGCAAATTGGCAAATCACATAAAGAAGTCTTCTATCCCCAATAATACATGAAGAAAATAATTTCATCTTTACCTCTAGTGGGGTGGTTCATAGATTTGTTATAGCATGATGCTCCCTAAGGATAAGGAGTTCTTCACAAAAGGGACTTGGGAAACGGTATGACCTCTATAAAGCATAATATGATTCAAGTGAGATTCTTTTGGGCCTAAACTTTCCTTCTTTTTGTGTTTTTGTTTTGATTTTATTTATTTGTATATTTTTACCAAACTTATTATAGGCCTTAAGCTATTTAATGGCTTGTATTGAGAAAATAATCATAGATATAGAGAAGTCTATAGCAAAAAATAACCTAATTAATATAATAGAATGTAAAGTTGAGATCTCATAGCTCTAATGGAGAAAAAGAAGGAAATCACATAAACGAAACAAACATAATAAGCACTTAAGGTCAACTTCTAAAGTCTTAATGCAATAAATAACATATTAAAGAGTTAGTTGATGCCCAGGCGACTAAAAAATATAAGCATCAAGTTTGTCGTGATTTTTTAGAGAATAAGACCTTCAAGTTGTTAAATTATGATAAGACTCCTTTATTTAGGGTGTTTCAACAACCTTAGCAACTTGTTAAAGTTGAGGAATTTAAACATGAACATTAATGATCTCCGTCCTCAAGACATGACATTTGAGGTGAATGTTATAGAGGGAGCTACCAAATACAACAAAATTAAAGATAGGTTTACAACTATGCTTTAAGATTAAATGTCGACCACACCCACGAGCATTCTCTACCTTTTAGATGATCATGCCTCTTTATGGGCATAATTCTCCCCTACTTTTATATAGGTGAAAATATATTTTTCTTGGACATGTCAGTGTTTTTTTTTATTTTCAATGCTTCAGTACAAATTTCCCCTTTCCTTCATCTCTATTCCTTTTTAATATATTCATTCATACCATGTGGATATTGTTCAATGCTACAAATATCAGTGTAAGAAGGTTTGTTTCTTTTTTACGCAATTGGCAATAGGCATATCTACGTCTTATATGTGAATAAGTGTTTCATATTTTTGTATGATAGCAAAATTATATCTTACATGCAAGCACTTGGTTTGTCTTTGTTTGTGTGATCAACAATGCACAAATATGCGTCTTATATGTAAACACTTGGTCCATCTTTATTTGTATGATTGTTAATGGGCATATATGTGCCTTATGTGTGACGCTTACTTTGTCATTTTTTACATTATTATTTAGGTTTGCATTTTATGTGTGAACATTTAGCTCATCTTTGGTTATACTTGACACTTATTTGATTAAATCCCTGAGATTTTTATTGATAAATGGTTGCAAATGCATTTTATTCCAAGTTTGGGGTATTTTCTTCCCACTGAATTATGCTAGCTTATAAATATGAGATTTAAGAACCTTTATAATTTTTTATATCTCATCTAGTTTCATAATAAATTCCATCTTATAATAAATCCTTTAAATCTAGGACTTTCATATTTTTACTATTAAAAAGCCTTACTTTTTTTATTGACATGTTGTGTCACTAAATTGTGTTTTAGTTATTTTCTCCTTAGTTACGTATAACTTGACTCTCAAATTTTAGCAATACAAATCTAGCGAAAATTATCTTATCTTTAGGTTGGTATCTCAAATTCTAGGTCAAAAGTTTGAATCACATCTTAATATTTCCTAAAAGTTATAAGTAAATTCTTACCATTATTTATAATATTATGTTATATCTTATCATTTTCAAAAAGGTACTAATAACATCATAAACCTAACAAAGTTAGATTATATTATTTCTTAGTAACTAGACTGTCAACTTAACTTGTGTAGCATCACAACTAGTTAATCTATAGCCATAAATTCTAATGTAGTTTTAACATAAATATTTTTAAATACTCACTTCCGGATTCATTCTCACTCCAATTGCTTGTATCGGACTTCCCTTTTCTCTTTTTCAAGGTGTTAACACATTCCGCTTGCACATGTTTGAAGCCTTGATACTCATGAAATTAAATATTCTTCACTTTTCTTTCACCCTTTTGAGTTTTCCCTTGTTGTTTGGAATTACTATTTGATGAGTTCCCACCGTTTTGCCCAAAATCGAATCTATCCTTCTTCACTTTCTTTAACCATTTATTGAAATTTCTTGTCAATAACTTCATATCCTCATTCTCATCGGATTCATCTTTGAAGTCATTTACAACTTTGCCAATCTCAGCTTGCAATGCTAATCCTTTGTTTTTCTCTCGATTGTCCCTCAACAAATTCATCTCAAAGTTAGTAAAAATCTCAATTATCTTATCTAAAGACAATTCAGTGATATCATGGGCTTCTTCGATGGCCGCAATTTTTGGTATGAACCTCGAAAGTAATGATCTCAATATCTTCTAAACTAGTTTCAAGTTAGAGTACTTCTTTCCAAGTTGATATGCTTGATTTGCTATATCATGCAGTCTCTCATAGAAGTCTCCAATGGTTTCACTCTCATCTATCTTCAGTTCTTTAAATCTCACATCCAACGTTTGAAATTTTGAGGCTATCATAGATTTTGATCCTTCATCTATAGTCTACAAAGTGTCTCATGCTTCTTTTACCGATTCACAAGCTGATATTATAAAAAAGTGACCTTCATTAACTGCACTGAAGATGACATATAGGGCTTGAGAATTTCCAAGCACTCTCTCTTCTTCAGCCCTTGTCACTTAGATGCATCTTTAAACACTACTCCTCCATTTTCATCAGTCATCACAGGATGTGTCCAGCCATTTAAAACTGAGTTCTATGCTCTTATTCCTTGTGCCTGAATGAATACTCTCATATGTGATTCCACATAGGATAATTTAAGCTGTCTAACAATAGTGACCTGATGATTGATGTCCTTTCTCTTACATTCGTAATTGCGAAACAAGGATCTGCACCAATTTGGTGTATCAAGCTCTGATTTAGTGACCCTCTCTGATACCAATTATGGGTGTAGTAGTTAGTAGTTTGGCTAACTCTTCGATTTATGTTAGTCGTTTCTATTACAATCAAACACCAGAAAAATTAAATGCAACAAAATAAATCGACACAAATATTTGTTAACGTAGTTCGGGCACCTTACTTATGTCTGCGGAGCCCTCACCCAACTTAATTCTTTCACTAATGATAATAGTTTTATACAAGGCTTTACTAAGATGACACTTCTCAACCTTTGACACTATCCCTCATCCTCATTATCTGTGAAAGAATTTCACACCCAATAGCACAACCGCCTTATACTAACCTCAACAGAGGATTTTCTCAGAACAATGTTTAATGATACATTATGAAATAAATAACTCTAGTGATTAAGCAATAACTAACATAAACAAAGACAACACTTGAGATAAAAAACAACTCCCCTAAATATGTCGCTTCATCAACAAAAGAATGAGAAGTTGTCAACCAAGAAATCTGATATAGTCACTAAAACATTCTATACATAGTAGCCATAACCAAATAGAGCTACAATAACCAAGACAACTAATGAAGTGAAAAGCCCATTTCTTTATATTTTTTTATACCAGATTTTTATTTTTGAAATTACTTGTACCACCTTTCGAGTCACAGTATCGGACTATCCATAGCAGTCATATCAACTCTATTAAGCTATTCAATAATTCCTTTTGACTATCGCCTTGTTTCAGCTAATCTAAATATCGGCGTTTTTTTTATGGATTGCCATTTCAAGTATTGCTCCTATTGGACTTCCTTATGTTAGGATATGAATCAAATAATAAATATTCCTTTTTAGGTGCTCTATGAGCTGCTGCTCAATCTATTAGTTATGAAACTGGTCCCCGTGTTCCTCGAATGGATCTCTTAGTTGTTGAGAAGGTTGCCCAAAAGTAGTATATAAGGCATACCCAGTAAAACTTACAAGGAAACCAGATATAGAGATGGCGACTAGGGTTGTTGTTTCCATTAAAGTTTTTTTGAATCACTATATAAATCACTACAAAATCCAATTGGAAAATCCTTTAGATTTGGATCCTTTCTTTTAATATATTTTTTTGATTTTGAGTTGGATCAAATCCATTTTTTTTTTAGATTTTCGAAGGAAAAACGACCTCTACTTTTCTTTATATCTTTATACTATTCTTTATACTATCTTTTTTTTACCCCTTTACTTTTTTGTTACTTTAATTTTATATGTGAATTATGAATAAAGTGGGTAGCGGGAATCGAATCCGCATCGTTAGCTTGGAAGGCTAGGGGTTATAGTCGATGTTGAGTCATCATCTTTAACATCTCTAATTCAAAACTGAATATGAAACTTTGATTTCATTCGGCTCCTTCATGGAATATGGAAAAATATCCAGCTATAAGGCATTAGCGAAAAAAAATTGGACCCATAACATCTATTTCAGCCTTTCGCTATCTTAATGCATTCAAACAACGCGCTTTCTAGATGATCCCTCTAGACATGAGAGGGATTTTAATAATCTTTCTAGTTACTTCGTTGTTTATTTCTATTTGAGAGAATCCTTAGGAAAAGCTTTTTGTTTCTACCGAGTTAAAACTCGTACAAAAGATCGGACTAATGACGTATACAATATTTAAATTCTCGATGTAGATGTTACATAGTTGGTTCTCATCCTTTAGAGACTACGACTGTAATAGGAGTATCCGTCGACAAAAGGATCACCCTAAGATGATCATCTCATGGCTATTAAGAACGAAATTTTCTTACCTCTTTTATTACAAATATCAACAATATTTCTATTCTCCCTTCAACTCAAATAATAAACTATAAATACTACCTAGGGAGTTTTATGAAAAAAGAGGCAAAGCCCCTTATCGGATTTGAACCGATGACTTACGCCTTACCATGGCGTTACTCTACCACTGAGTTAAAAGGGCCTCTTTGATTGAATTCTTGAATCAGTCATTATGCAAATAAGATCTATCTATGGAAATAGATTATAAATCAAATCAATGTAAAGTAAATATAAGAGATATCTTATAATTATAATAATAATAACTAGAATTCAGTATTGGGAGTATATCGAATAGATTCATAGTAGCTCATTGATAAAGGAGAAAGTGGATTTACCTGGTGGGTCGGGTATGGACTAACCTAGTGAATATAGGTACAACACAAACAACAGCTATAAAGTCACAAAAACTTCTAGAATTTTCACACACCATCATAAAAAACAACAGTCACAAAATTACCAAGACTGCTCAAAGTTTTCGACATAAAAACCAATATCGATGATAATGAATAGCCCAACAAAATCACACAAACATCATAGAAATTCAGCTGCCAAAAAGCTCACGAATTGACCCAGCTGAACCACACAAAGATAAAAGCAAGAACACAGCTACACTAAAACTTCATCAACGACAACCAACCAATGAAGAAACACAACTATCAAAGTGCCTTAGTGCAGCATGTCACCTTCAACCCACTCACGTGAAACTCTAATAAAAACAACAACATAAAGATTAGCACATCAGTCGTTCTATGCACTTTTTAATCATCAAAAACAAAAGACCCAGATCCTCACCTCGCACACCACCAACAAACAAATAAAAACGACACAAGGAGGAGGTCATGTATAAAGGGAGTTACACATGCCCCACCACAAAAATATGTAGCTCACTAAATATTTCTTTTAGCCCACGACAACATCACACACACACACTGTAACGCTAGACTCTTTGAGCCATTTTTGTATTGGTCTATACTTGGAGATACTACTGTATATTGACATATAAATGGTTGTTTGTGAGTTCAAAAATGTATTTGAATCCTTTTGGTACATATATACTAGTGATATACAATATTATATTCCCTTACATGAACTTAGAGTTCATTAGTATGTGAAATCTTGGAGATTTCTGACATATAAGCTTCTAAGTGTGCAACAGCAATTCCATTCGATGGATATGGCCATGGTGGCTGAGTTAATGGTGTTCTAATGCCTTAGATGTGATTAGACATGATTCATAAACTTATTGGGCACTTAAAAAGCTTAATTTGAAAAGTTGATGTACATAAGGGCTTATTTCCAAATTGTTAAAAGTTGAGGGACTAAATGTAATATTTCAATTCTTGGAGGATCAATATGTAATTTTATAAAGTTAAGGGGTTTTTATAATTTGAAAAAGTTCGAGGAACAGAATGAAAATAAAATTTTTTTTCATTCTTAAAATTTGGGCTTAAATGCAAATTTAGGAAAGTTTGGAGGTATAATGGTAATTTCATATAAGCCAAGGGCAAAAGGGCAAATTCACTATGTTTGGTCAAAAAAGAGTCAAATTCTAGACCATTTTCCTTGCTATGGTCTTCCACCACCCATTAAACATTAAGAACACTTGGTTTTAATTAAAAGAAAGGAGAAGAAAGGAGAAGAGAGGAGGAGAAGAAGAAGAATTCGGCTATCACTCAAATTCCACCATCCTTTTGATTCTCCAGCCTACACCAGGTTTTCTACGGTAATTTGGGTCAAGGAACTCAAATTTATCATTAGATTTGAAAAATTCTCAAAGGATTGGAAGATATTACTTAAGGAAAGTTTATGTAAAATTTGTATCATCTCTCTCTACATTATGATTTTGAGTTTGGT
>JAOSBO010212002.1:0-16210 GCA_027563915.1 Erythroxylum rotundifolium | reverse complement strand
AGGCAGAATTGGGCTTAGTGGTCTACATAAAAGTTGTAGATTATCCTTTTAGCTTTCTATCGCTATAAAGATCGAAAATTTTGGATGACAGGTGTAGAAGTTATGACCATTATAAGGTGGCTGCGTTTGGGTGCAATTATGCATAATTGGTGTTTAATTTAGATTAAATGGTAACCTTCACTTAATTGATTAAATTATAGCATGAGAAATTAGCCAAAGTTGTCTTCATCAAAGTTGTAGGTCTTGATCTCAGCTTTCCATTGATATATAGTTTGTAATTTTTAGGTTTCTGGATTGAGAGATATCTTGTTTAGAAATAAGGGTGTCGGGTTAGGGTGAAAGTCGCGATCGTAACACAGAACGATCGCGACAGACCCCAAATCCCAGAAAATTGCGATCGCGACCAAGGCGCAATCGTAAAGAAGCAAGGAAAAATAGCGATCGCGACCCGCCCATTTCCCCAAATTCGCGACCGCGACTAAGTCGCAATCGAGAGGCCCCCTGCGTCCAGAACAGTCCGCACCGCCTTCTTCCCATTTGTCTTAATTAAATTACAATTAAACCCTTTTATGATCAAATCTTTTATTCTTTGCTTATTGTTGCTATGAAAATTTTGAATTTAATGGTTGAGTGTTATGTCATGTTTCTTAATAGAATTATTATTTAATTCTTTTATTGGAAATTATCTATTAATTATTTTATTAATACTTAATTGTTTTTATTTAATCATTTTTTTTGAATAATTTAATTATATGTCCAAAATTATTTTGTGATCCTACCACAAATCTTCTGTGTCCATATTTTTAATTAAACCTAAGGTTATAATTTATTTTATTGAAATGTTCCCAATTATTATTTTTATTGCAAATTCATTTCAAATGGTGACACATAGTCGCCATAAATTACGTACGGAGACCAGGGCCAACACTGAAACCATAATGGGCTGAAGACATTCCAATTCTCAAACCAGTAACAAGTATCCTCTCCATTCCCTACCCTACTTTTAATGAAAGGATAAATCATGTCTCTTAATTGCAACAAACTTTTAAAAATGCAAGAATGTTCATACCTCGGCTGAAGTTGCCAAAAGCTTTGCCCCTAAAGGCAATATATCTGCACCTACTTGACCCACATCGCTTCTTTATCCACGAATAATCTCAATATTCTCTTCATAAGTAAAACCCTTTGCATATGTGTGATTGAAATAATGCCCAATCTCTTTTTTAGGCACTATAATATCACTCCATTTAGCTTTTGCTCCTTTGCAATTATCGTGTCTATTAGTCCATAAGAAGGATTTTAATGCCCTCTTCATGTCCTTGATAACTCTCTTTGGAATTACCACATGTGTAGCCCAATGAACATGCATGTTATTCAACACTGATATAATTGGAGTAACTCTAGTAGTAAGTGAAAGGAAAGATTTTGCTAAACATTGATTCAAGCTTTCAGCTTGTTCAACAATGGCTAAAATTCAAAATATTTAGGCTTAACCGAAGTGATCGGTACTCCTAGATACCTAAATGATGCTCCTTGGATCGACAACCCCACCAAACTAGTAATCCATTCTGGATTCCAAACATCGAAAGACACAAAAATTCCACTCTTCTGTACATTCACCTTTAGCTCTGACTAACTAGCAAACACATTCATCAAATTCATCATCATCAATAACACATGAGGTTCAGCCTTACATAGTATTATCACATCATCAGCATACAACAAATGTGACAATTACATTTCACAACATCTATAATGATGCTGAAATAACCCATTGTAGTCCACCATTTTAGTCAATAATCTTGAGAGGCCTTCCATCTCCAAAGTGAAGAGGTAACGGGAAAGAGGATCCTCTTGCCTAATCTCTCTAGTGATATTAAATGGTTTCGTAGGGATCCCATTATTAAGACACTCATGGATGTAGTTTGGATACATTAAAGTATCCAGTGACAAAACCGTGAAGGCATACTAGTCCCTTCCAAATAATTCTTCAGATATTCCAACCGATCGTAACATATGCTTTATAGAGATCAATCTTAAGAGCACAACTATTAATCTTTTTTCTCGTATGATATTCACCCATCAACTCTTGCAGCAGCAAAATATTATTCCTAATACTTCTCGAAGGAAGAAAAGCCCCTTGGGCTTTACTGACCACTTCAGCCAATACTTCTTTCAATCGTTCAGCTAAAAGAGAAGCTATTATCTTATACACTGTGGTACAACACGAAATTGGGCAATAGTCCGTAATCCATTCTAGTTGCTCTTTCTTGGGAATTAAACACAAGTAAGTATGATTTATCTCCTTCAGTAACTTACCAAACAAAAAAAACTCTAGCACTGCTTCCATTAGGAGTTGGCCAGAGATATTCCAAGTTTTCTGAAAAAACCCATCCGAATACCCATCAGGACCGGGAGCTTTTGAGTTATTTAATCGAAATAAGGACTCTTTCACTTATTGGACTGAAAAAGGAGCATTTAACATCTCCAATTGTTCCTGACTAGGAGAGAATTCCAAGACATCCTTAACCCCAAAACCATTCCTTGCACTTTCAGTATTTCCCATGAGACCGAAAAAAATCCCTGATATGCCCAGCTATTTCTTGATGACCATATATCACATTGCCCCTTTCATCCTTCAGTTCTATGAAGTTATTGATATTATGCCTAGCCATAATAGACACCTGAAAAAACTTAGTATTAATGTCACCCTCCTGTAACCAAGATTGTCTTGCCTTCTGTTTAAGAATTGAATCATGCAATTTCAAAACTTCCTGGTATTTCTTCATCTGATCGACCTTAAGCACTCTTAATCTATCGTTAAGGGGATCCCTATAGCATTCCTTCTGTATCTCAGTCAAATCAGTACACAGTTCCTGGATATTGCGAGTTCTATGCTTGCTAAACTCTTTAATGACTCTTTTGGCAACTTTCAATTTCTGCATTAATTGAAATGCCTTGATCACCTCCATAAATCCCTCTATCTGCAGTAATCCAGTAAAAAATCAGAATGGAGCCCTAAGCTTGTAACCATCACATAGCTGTTGTATCAGAATAGATGCATGATCAGACAATTTTGGTTCTCCAAACACAGCTGAAGCAAATGGAAAAGAGCTTAGCCATCATTGATTGGCCAATGCTCGGTCAAGTTTCTTCCTGATAAACATATTGCCTTTCTACTTGTTTTCCCAGGTGAACCATCTTCCAATGCCTCTGAGATCCACCAAATCAGTGTTATGAAAGATCTGATGGAGTTCAACTCCTGAGCCTCCATGAAATCGCACTCCTCCCTCCACTTCAGCAGAATTGTGACAACAGTTAAAATCTCTGATTACTATCCATGGCCCTTGTACCCTTTCATGTATCTCTAGTAGCTCCTCCAACAAGTTAGTTCGTTGGAAAGCAAAGTTTGACACATATATTAAGGTAACCATAAACTAGAACTTCCCAATTAACCCACACTGCAAATGCATGAATTGGCCCATGTGATTGGAAACAAAACCCTATTTAGTCCTCAAAAAAGCTAATCCCTTCCGATTAGCATTGGCCTTTATTTTAGTTTCAAGAATTCCTACCGAAACTGGTTGTTCCTTCATGACTAATTGCTTCACCATCCTCTTTTTAAGAGGGTCATTAAGACCCCTCATATTCCATATTAATAACAACATTATAAGAGGTTGTTAAAAAAGACACACAAGGGACATTATCCCTTTGTGCTTTTTTTTCTTACCTTTCTTCCTCCCCAAACTTCGTTTGGCAAGTCCCACCAAAACCTGACTTAACTCCCCCCGCCCCCCTCTTTCATTGTCTGAACTAGCTTCTTTCCCATCACTTGAACTAGGCTCTGTATCATCGGCTACCACCTTCTCCATCTTCTTCTGTTCTGCAAGCAAACTGTTAACCTTCCTACTAGTTTGTGTCAAACCTTATGCTATGGCCTTTTCACTACCTCCAAGTATATGAGGACATCAGGACTCCCTAACATCCTTATTCCTGCTGTCAATTGTCTTCACATCTCGACTCTGCACTATCCCGACTTGATGAGCAGTTAACCCATTTTCTATTTGCATAGACTTTTCCAGAGATACCCACACTCCATTACATTGCCTTCAGTAGCTTTACTCCCAGAAATCTGTCCCTTCGGCCTTACACCCACTGGCTCATCCACATTTCCTTAGTCCTATTCTCCTCCCTATTGTTCGTGAATTGCAAGTGCATAGTTGTTGAAGTGAGTAATAAATCGGTAAGAACTGAGTTGTGTCCACAAGGATTATGAGAAAGTTCAAATCTACGCTAGCTAACAGTGTTTGGAATTAGGTTGGGTGAAATTTTGGAAATTTAAAAGAAACGTAAAGAATTAATAAAAAACTCAAATGAATTTCTGAGCAGCTACCCAATTCAAAGCAACCAAAATAACTATAAATATGACAAATCTATGCAATAACTAATTAAGAAAAGAGTACAAATTGACTAATTAAAAGTATTAACGTTAATAGGGAATAACTTTCTCTTAGGAAATGATATTTTTGCCAACCTTCATATTGAATTAGCTATTCTCCACAAATGAACAATCCTAACCTTGTATGTGAAGTTTAAGAGAAATTAATCTCCTTCTCCCAAAGGTAAATTAGTCTATCCATTCTAGACATCACTGAGTAGTCCTTTACTTAAGTTCTTCCTAGAGTTTCTTAAGTTCCAAACTCAAACCTTCTATTTTCACCTCATAGGTTTCTTGGGTCTCCCAACTCACAAGAAAATCCTAGCTGAAATTCCTTCAATCTTCTAGCAAAAACCCTTTTTTTAAAGGTGGATTTATACCAAGTAATCTTTCAATGATCCAAAGTAAGAACAATTAAACCCAAAGAAAATCAACAAGTGTATGAATATTCAGTCATGGATTTTAGCAATGTTTAATATTAAAGCATCATCAAAACATCAAATTCTTAAGAGAAATTAAGGTTCTAGCCACAAATTATAATGCCAAGTAATCCACAAGCAAAAACCTTGAACAAACTCATGAAGAAATTAAATAACAAAAGAAAAATGCTGAATGGAATGGAGCAGCTGTGTGAGTTTCTTCTGGAGGCTTACGTGAGTGGAGTCTGGGCGTTAATGTTTTGTCTCAAGGCTGCGTGGGTTTGTGTCTTTGTGTAGAGGCTTCTTGTGCGTTGGTGGATGGAGCTGAGTGGAGGCGTGATTTTCTGCTGGATGGAGGCGTTGCTGTGAATGGAGGCCTGGTGTTGCGTGTTGCGTGGCAGCTTCGTGGGTTGTGTCTGGAGCTGGGTGATTTCGTGTGCTTGAATGTTGTGGAGGTTGGCTTTGATTTTTACTAGTGGAGGCGTGAGTGTATAAAGTGGAGGCTTGATTTTTGTCTTGAGCTTGAATGGGGTGGAGGCAACGTTTTGTGTGAGTGAATGGTGAGTAGAGGCTTGCATTAATGGGTGTAGGCTGGAGGGTTGCATTTTTCTTTTGCAAAATGGAGGCCGCGTGCTTGTCTGGAGTCTACGTTGATGGAGGCTATGTTTGGAGCTTGGGTGAGTGAATGGAGGCAGCGTGGGTTTTACTAGATGGAGCGTGAGTGGGTCACTGTAGGCGTGAGTGGAGGCAGTTTTTTTTTGAAAAGTTAAAAGAATGGTATTTAATAAGAGAAATGTACAATAGACTTGGTGACTAATAACCAAGACATAGTACATTTTGCTCTGAACCGCGTTTCGTTTCTCTCTTTATGTTTTGCTCTGAACTGCGTTCGTTTTTACATGCACGTTTGCATGCATGTAACCATTATATGTCGGATTTTCAACATCTCAGTCGCATTTATTGTTGATCTTGCACCAGTTTCGCCCTCCCAACAGCCTCTCCATGGAGTCCCTCGACCCCGAGGGCACCGTGGCCAAACAAAGTCGTACTAGGAAGCGTGAGGAACCCACGCCGAGCAATCCTCCAATGTCCTATAGTGCCGCCGTCTCGAGCCACCCACAAGCTGAAGCTGCACCGGCTGCCACGCCCTGGCCAACTGACCCCCCCATCGACCCAGAGGAGGGTGACATAGTCATCTTACCCAGTGCTACAGGTAGCCGTTTGCAACTGTCTTCCACTTTCAAGGAGAAACTGGATAACCAGTAGCAACACACCGTCGTCATCAAGCTGTTAGGCCGCCGGATAGGTTTTCAAATGCTGAACGCCTGCCTACGTGATCTTTGGAAGCCGCTTGGACCCTTCAAACTCTCGGTGCAGTGATGGGAGCCCACGCTCTGCCCGAGAAATGGCCAGCTCCTCCGTGCAGTTACTTGGATTAGGATACCGGACTTACCCATAGCTAGATACAACCCGGAGATCCTACAGCCTTGGGAAACTTAGTGGGAATGACAGTAAAAATCGACACACCAACCCTGCTAACCCATCAGGGACGATATGCACGGATAGCCGTGGAACTCGATCTCCAAAAGCCATTGGTCACCACGGTTGAGCTTGATGGCGAGAGTCTGCAAGTTGTGTATGAAGGTCTGCTTAAGCTGTGTTACACCTGTGGCATCGTGGGACACGATCAATCCACATGCCCACGGCGTCGACAACTAGCCCACCAAACCTCTGCGACTCCTGCTAGCCAACCACAGGAGCAAGGGGAATCCACACAGGGGCGAGCTCCGGACAGCACCACAAGCGGGGTGGGTGGTACCCACCACAAGTTCGACCAACCCCATGGCTATAGGCCATGGGTGCAGGTACAATGTCGAACGAAGCCAGCATCCCAACGTCCCTAGCAACCGTCACAGGCACCCACGCAGTGTCACGTTCCATCAGGCCGCCTCCCAGTGTCCCATCCACTGGTAGGCTCCCGTTACAACGCTCTCTCTGAGCCAGAACTGACTGAGCCAACCCACGCTATAGGAGATGTGGACCCACCCTTAGCTACTTCAAAGGGACAAGGCCAAAGGCTCTCCACAGCCCTTTTCTTCGGCCCAAATGGGTCTGGACCCATTTTCACAGTAACGGGCCCACGCCCATCCACGCAACCAAGGCCCAGAGACTCCAAGAAAGCCTCCTCCAGATCCACCCGGGGCGAAAGTTCTCAGGCTAGCTAGATCCCGGCGAACATGTTGACACAAACCCACCCAATCTAACTACAACCGACAAGTGGGGCCAACAATGTGGCCATCGAAATAACATCCCACACGGAAATGGTCTGCGACAGCCAAGCCTTGGTGACACAAAATCTAGCCAAGGAGGAGAATCTCCAGCTAATGGATGGCATTGCTGGACCGGATTCCCCTAAGCCGGAGCCGAAGGGCATCCCAACTGCGGACCTTCCAGACCCACCAGGTGATTCCACTCCGATGGACATCCGACCACAAGATACGCACAATGCGGAGCAGGCGCAACAGTCAGGCTGCGATGCCTTCTTGGACATGCCCCTGGAAGGTACACCAATTAATTAATCTTTTTATGTCGATTATTATTTGGGATTGTCAAGGGGCAGGAGGGCCTCGTTTTTTAATGATTCTGCGGAATTACATACGTAATTATAAACCGGGACTCCTCGTTCTGATGGAAACTCGGATTAGTGGCGATCGAGCCCAGGATGTTATCCGGAAATTAGGGTTTGATTATTCTTTCCGCGTGGAAGCCGTAGGCTACTCGGGCGGGATATGCTTATTATGGAAGGCAAAGTATCATCTATCTATAGTTTTCGCACACCACTAATTTGTCCATACCACAATCGTATTTGAATCTCGTTCTTTCGAATTTACCGCAGTCTATGCTAGCCCCCAAAGTGCCACCCAACAACACCTCTGGCCGGCGCTAAATGGGATAGCTCGAGCCATTCATAAACCTTGGCTTATTAGCGGTGATTTTAATGCCAAACTGGCGAGTTTGGATAAACCGAGGGGGGGGTGTGCAATGAACGCGAGGATCGTGAACCCCCACTTTCAGGCTTGGGTTCAGGACAGTTGCCTCCATGATCTAGGATACGTTGGCTCTAAATATACTTGGAAAAGGGGAGTGGTCCAGGCCCGTTTAGACCGAGTATTCGGGTCGTCAGAGTGGATACAAGCCTACCCACATATGATGAACTCCCATTTACCGTTCCTAGGGTCTGATCATCGACCTATGTGGCTCCAAATTTTTCAGCAGCCGGCTAGGACTATCGGAATTCAATCTTTCAGATTTCAAAATGCGTGGCTAACTCACCCTGATTTTGATCAGATAGTAATGGCCTATTGGAGTACTGAGGAAGACTCGTTGGGTCTGTCTTTATCGTTGGGTCTGTCTTTAACCAAGCTTTCCACCCAACTGCAGCGATGGCATCAGTCGGACTTTGGGAATATATTCCACAAGAAAAAAGACTACTAGCACGACTACAAGGCATCCAAAGGGCCATGACTGACACCAATATCGATCACTTAGTGGCGTTGGAAGATCATTTGATTGGGGAACTGAAGCAGGTTTTAAGCGCTAAAGAACTTTATTGGCATCAGAAAGCCCGTTGCGAATGGATCTCGCAGGGTGATCGAAATACTAAATATTATCACACTCTCACTTTATCCAAACGAAAGAAATTGCGAATTGAGCGTCTCAAGGATGCCTAGGGGGCTGTAGTCACCGACCCTGAATAATTACGCAAATTAGCGCGTTCAACTCTACACTCAAGAAGTCACCCTTCCTTCCAGCTTCTCGCTTTCCGGACAATTCCCCCCTCTTTTAGCGGACAGTCTTTGCACCTTAGCCCAACCCATCCATCCCATTAAAATAAAAAATGCCGCCTTTGGCATGAACCTGAATAAAGCCCTTGGAATTGATGGCTATAATGTCAGGTTCTTTCAAAATCAATGGGGACACGTGGGCCCAAAAGTGACAGAACATATCCGAACAGTCTTCACCCAGGACGGCTGGGAACAGGTCCTCAACCAGACCATTATGGTCCTTATTCCCAAAAACTCCTCTCCGACTCATATCGCCCAATTCCGTCCTATCAATCTATGCAATGTGGCTTATAAAATCCTCTCTAAAGTGATTGTTAATTGCTTAAAACCCCACCTCGAATATTTAATCGCTGAGACTCAATGCAGTTTTATCCCGGGCCAGCATATCACTAATAACATAATCATCGCTCAGGAAGCCATCCATTCAATGAGAAAGAAGACCGGCCAGAAAGGTTATTGCAATCAAAGTGGATCTAGAAAAAGCGTATGATCGGCTCCGATGGGACTTTATTCAAAACACCTTAGAAGACATCGGCTTATCGGAACCCTTGATCTGGGTCATTATGTAGTGTGTAACAACTGTAACCATGCAGGTGGCCTGGCAGGGCACCTTATTGGATCCTTTCCATCCATCTAGAGGGCTCCGAAAAGGCGATCCGATATCGCCGTACCTGTTTGTCTTATGTATGGAACGTCTTGGCCATCTTATTTTGAGGGAATTGGGATAGGGCCGGTGGTTGCCGTTAAAGTTAAGTGCAACAGGACCACCCTTATCTCATTTATTTTTTGCTGATGATTTGGTCCTATTTGGGGAAGCTACAGAACCTCAAGCATACGTTATCGCACAAACTCTGGACGTGTTCTGTAAGGCTTTCGGGAAGAAAGTCAATCGGGAGAAAACGAAAATTTTCTTCTCCAAGAATATGGCACCAGCAACAGCGAGTTGCATTAGTCAAGCATTGAGCATTTCCCGCACCTCCAATTTAGGCAAGTACCTTGGCATCCCTTTACTCCATGAGAGATCCACGCGAAACACCTACCAGCATATCCTCGATAATGCCCAAAGAAAACTCACAGGATGGCGCGCCAAAAATTTATTCTTAGCTGGACGAGTCACGTTAACCCAGTCAGTGATCTCTGCCCTTCCCATCTTCACGATGCAAACGGTTTGCTTGCCAAGACAACTATGTGATGATTTGGAGCGCATCATGCGCAATTTTATCTAGGGCTCCTCTGCCGAGCACATGCACATCTCCCTAGTTAATTGGAATTCTGTTTGTAAGCCAAAACAGGAAGGGGGATTAGGCATCTGGAGGATTCGACCTACGAATGATGCATTGCTCACCAAGATGGGATGGACCATTCTTACAAACCCCATGCTTTATGGGTCCGAATTTTACGGGCAAAATACCGACTGGGACCGCACCCCACCTATTCCTTGATCACTCGACAAGGGGCCTCGAGTTTCTGGTGGGATATTTTGGCAATTTGGCACATCGTGTGTCAGGGAATCCGTTGGAAGCTCAGTAATGGCAGACGCATATCCTTTTGGCTGGATCATTGGCTGCCAGAGCTGGGTCCCCTCCAAACGCTGGCTACCTCTCCCATCCCAAATCATCTCCTGCCCTCAACAGTCGCGGACATGACGAATCTGGATGGAACCTGGAAGTGGTCCCTATTCCAGCACTACCTTCCTCACACGGTGTGTATGGCTCTAACGGGACTCCAACCCATTTTGGCTGACTCAGTGGACGACACCATTATTTGGACGCACATTGCCCAGGGGCATTTTATGGTGGCCTTTGCCTACGCTTTCCTAGTTGACAACCTATGGAACGATCAGCTACTACTTAGTCCTTCATCTGGAAATGGGCGGGGCCTCAGCGGATCCGTTCTTTCCTCTGGTTAATGGCGCAGGACAAGCTGTTAACCAACACTCAATGAGTTGCGCGTCATATTGCTACGGACAGTAGTTGCCACACTTGTGGTCAGGCAGAGATCACTCTGCATGCCATTCGAGACTGCCCATGAGTACGGGCCTTTTGGAACAATCTGCCCCCAGAGGTGATCCAGGCGAATTTTTTTCAAATGGACACCCCGGAATGGATACACTCCAATCTCCGGCCTCCCCTACAGTCCCTTCAAGGCTGTTGGGCTACTTTTTTTGGCGTCGCCTGTTGGCTACTTTGGCAATGGCGCAACAAAAGTATCTTTGAGGTAAATTTTGTTTGGCCCGCCGATGGACTGAAAATGGTCATAACATATGCTGAATGGCTAGCCAAGGCAAGGGCAATGGAAGATAGCATTTTTAAGAATCGGGGCCTACCAGTGGGCAGTCTAGTGGGCTGGTCAAAACCCCCAGTAGATTGGGTTAAGCTGAACACCGATGGAGCAGTCAAAACTACGTCGTCTGTAGCTTCCGCGGGCGGTCTCATTCGAGATTGCCTTAGACAGTGGTACGGCGGGTTCCTGCATAATATTGACAATTGCTGGCCTCTCACAGCTGAACTCTGGGGAGTCAATTCGGGCCTCGTCTTAGCTTGGTCCCTGGGGTACAGGCGGATCATTCTCGAAGTGGACTCCTTGGAGGTCATCAATCTACTTTCCTCCTCCAACACTGTGAATAACGCTCATCTTGTTTTATTGGCAGCTACACGCAGACTACTCCATCGCGACTGGGAGGTGCAACTCCAGCACATACATCGAGAAGGCAACCAATGTGCAGACAACCTGGCGACCCTTGCCTTCCCAGCTAGCCCGGGCATCCATATCATTCAGGAGCCTCCTTTATCAGTTGTCAATCTTCTTCACCGGGACATGCAAGGATCTGTGTACCACAGATCTATCATCTAGTCTAGCTTAAGTTTTGTTTGTCTTTTCTCCTTTTGTAACCAAAAAAAAAGAAAAAGCAAGACATAGTCTCCTCTTAAGCTCCACGACACCGTATTGAGTAAAACAAGCCTACATTAACATAACAACTCAACAAGTCTGCATTTAGGGCAAAATCATTATCCTCTTTCCCTTACGCCTCCAGAGCACACCAAATTGGGGAGGGGAGGGAGGGAGTTTGTTTTCCTCTTGAATCCACGCTATAGATTTCTCTCGTCGCCCTTAGGGTACCCTTTCCTCCATCTTTGTGTTTTTCAAAACTTTGGCTCTCAAAAACGTCTACGTTTTGGTACAACTGCTTTGTGTGGTGCTTTTTTGCCTCACTCGCACTATTATGGCATTTTTGGTCTACATCCTAGCTTTTCACTTTCTGTGCTTTCTTCATCTTACATGTCGTTTTGCTCCATTTCTTCAAAAAGCTCCTAACACTCAAAGATAATATAAAAACAACAATTTAGCATATTATCTATCCCAAAATACTGCAAAATTCAGCTACATTAATGCATCAAATAAAAGCCTATCAATATCTCTATCACCTATGCATCCCCTATTTAAGAATCCAATCCTGAACCTCATTCCTATGCACTTCATTTTCTAGGTCCTCATGCCAACCCGATTGTAATATGCGACCAGTAGCTACCCACTTCTTACTTCCAGAACTCGGCTTCCAAGAATAAGTCAAGGTAATAACATCTCTAACCAGCTCCCCGGCATCTCCAAGTCAGATGATAGGCAAATTTTTAGGCAATAGGGCATCCTTTTGTACTTTAATACAAATCTTAGCATAACCTATTTGATCCATTGCTTCCGTCTGAGAATCCATATAAATAGGTTTGCCCAATACACTATCCAAATAACTCAGCCCTTCCACTATCCAATACTCCATCAGAAGACCATGAAATTGGACCCATAATGGTATCACCTCTATCGAACTCCTGTCCAAACCCATCTTCGATTTCCATTGTCTCAAAAACAAGCGTTGGTCACCTATTGGACGTTATATTGCTGAAAAATCATAAGGGGTAGCCGTTTCGTAAACTTTCCAATTTTACCGTCGTAGTCTCTAGCACAAATAAAAATAAAAAAATTAAACTCAACAAAATAAATCAGCATCGAGATTTGTTAATGTAGTTCGGCATTCCTTGCCTGCGTCTGTGGGGCCCTCACCCAGATTAATCACTTTCACTGAAGTACAATAGAATTACTCAAGGCTTTACTGAGCCGACACCACTCAACCCTTGACATTATCACTCTACCTTACTTCTCGTGAAAGATTTTCACACCCAATAGTACTACCACCTCGTACTAACCTCAACAGAGGATTTTCTCAATCAATCTTTTAACGAAAGAACAATGAACAAATAACTCAAGTGATTAAAATAATAAACAACTAAAACTAAATACAGTTGAGATAGACAAGAACAACTTCCCAACGAGTTTCGCTCCACTGAAATAGATCTAGAAGTTGTCGCAACAACAATAGGCCGATTCACATAAACACCAACATGAAACCACAGCTGCACCGATAACACATTCACCAACCACAGTATATGTGGCCCATAAAGAAATCAATTAATAATCGTTGAGCTAATGAAGAATTATGTAGCCAAGAAATCACGTACAATCTCAAAAGACCAAGTCTAGAAAAATAGATGTTAATCCACTTCACCATAGCTAACACTGACCCACTGCACCAATACTCTTTTCACCATATCATAACATTCACTGCGCCATCAATGCACACACCCATTCAAGATAGATGTTTGCTATACGTGAACGTATGCTACACCAACTCAGCACCTGTTCATAGCCTTCATAGCGTCGTTTGGAAAACAAAGGAAAGGTGAAAAGTTTAATATCTTTTTTTTTCAAATTCACTTAACACCCACTACACCTTTTGTCCAACCCACATCGAATCCACCTCTACCCTTGATAAAAATATCCACAGTACTCACTAGTAAGAACTCTTGACTAACACGCAAAACCAATTTCCCTTATCTTTTATTGACAAAATCCAGCAATACAAAATTCAGTTATCAACGTGATATAATACAAATCTGTCAGATAATAGACTTTAATATTATGTAGGATTCTTTCACAGCTAAGAGTGTAACACCACATCTTTTTAAATCCTATTACAATTAAGATTTTATATGTCCAATTAAAATGACAAAACTATATATAATATATCTTAACAATCTCCCCCTTTTTGGCATTGTTTGTCACAAATATGAAACTCCCCCCTAAATAACATAATTGGATATATAAATCAAAAGCATAATTCATATGATAGATACTCCCCCTTAATCAAATATCAAGTTCTAAAGAACATCACAATTATCCAAATGTCTCTCCCTTGGGACAAAAAGATGTCAAAAAGCAAGACGGATAGTCACGCATATCTTGAAATCTCCCCCTGAATGGAACATTCACCATAAACAATCTGATGTCTCCCCCTTGGGATAAAATAGTATCAAAATGTATAATCATACCAGCGAAAGAAATATAAGCACACCAAGAAAACAAATTACCACCATTCAAAACACTAAGAGATATGCCCAAAAGATAGAAAGATACATGAGATAGATCCATAGTGATGAGAGAGCTTAAGAGTCTTTGGTAGAGCCAAAAAGAAGTCACAAAACAAACTACTAAAAAGATAAGACGACTATAGCAGCATAAAACTAAAAACCTAAAAAAAAATCCTTTTTTTTAACAACACAAAAAGGCTTAAAAAATGTAAAGCGCACTATCCCTGTGCCCCTCGAAGAATCTCAAACTTGGCGTTTTTCTTTGGCTCGAATGAAGATGTATAACACAAGTAGCCTGCAAGTTCTCGATAATTAATCCTTTTTCTTTCTCTTATTTTTCTTCTTTCACTCACATCTCCAATAACATTTTCTGCTGGATGATTTCTTCGGATTTGAGATGAAGAACCTTGGTTCAAATCAGCTTCCATTGTTTTGGTTGGTTCATCATCCAAAGTAACTGAAAATTCTTCAGTTCGTGCAGTTACTTCCTCAGCAGTAACTAACTACAAATCAGTTTCTGCAGTTACTTCCTTAGCAGTAACTAACTGCAAATCTGGGCATTTTCTTGTTTTTCCTTCACTACATTTTTGTGCTTGTACTTGACCCTTTCTAATCCAATCTTCCTTTGATACCATGGGATGCTGCTGGAAATTTAATGGAAAGTATCTAGATTTTCGGTTTTGACCCCTTTGAAACATCATTTATAGTAACCGATAACATCT
Organism: Erythroxylum rotundifolium; assembly: GCA_027563915.1. Taxonomy (NCBI): domain Eukaryota; kingdom Viridiplantae; phylum Streptophyta; class Magnoliopsida; order Malpighiales; family Erythroxylaceae; genus Erythroxylum; species Erythroxylum rotundifolium. The sequence continues at coordinate 1,366 of JAOSBO010212002.1, read as the reverse complement.
TGACCTTATATGTCCAATGACTCCACAAAAATGACATGTGGGTATAAATCTTCGATTCTTTCTCAATGTTTCTTCTTCTTGGATAGATTTGGATATGTCATCTTTCTTCTCATTCACTTTAGAGCACTCACCCTTATAGCCAATGTCTTGAAGATCCCCTTTAACTTTACCAATTTCTAACAACTTTTCTAGCTTTTCGGTACCTCCATTTAACATTCTCAATCCCTTTTTAATACTTACTAATTTCATTCTAGCTTTACCAAGCTCATTTGATGTCAACATCAAATTCTTTTCTAACTGTTGTATGGTGTTCTTCATGGAAAGATTCTCTTCTTTCAATCTTTCATTTTTTCTAAGCGTTTTCACCCATTTTTCGTACATACCTTTGTAATCCTCGTAAATATTCCCTTTTTTATCATCTAGGCCAGTACTGTTACTATCATAATCTGATATTGAATCCCGAGCTGAACTGTTTTCGAAATTTTCAAATGTTCTCTCTTTTCTACCTTTAGTTACTTCCTTCTCCGTTACTGTTAAGCAAGTAACTGGACTTTTACTATGTAAGGCAACCAACACAGCACCATTCGCTATTTCTTCTTCCTTACCATATTCACTCTCAGAATCATTCTCAATCCAGGTGCTAGTAAAGTATTTTCCTTCTCTTTTCTTCAAAGTATTAGTACACTCAACTTGAACGTGCCCGAAGCCTTGACACTTATGACATTTGATTCTCTTCACCTTCCTTTCACCTTTTTGAGTTTTAACCTGTAATGCTAATCCTTTGCTTCTTTCTTGCTTACCCCTTAAATAATTCATTTCAAAATTTGTAAGAATTCTGATTACGTTCTCCAATGATAGCTCATTGATATCTTGGGCTTCCTCTATTGCTGCAACTTTTGGAATAAATCTTGGAGGCAGTGATCTCAGCGTCTTCTTGACAAGTTTCTGATTGGAATATTTCTTTCCGAGTTGATGCGCCTTATTTGCTATATCTCGCAACCTTTTATGAAAGTCTCCAATAGTTTCATTTTCATCCATCTTCAGTTCTTCAAACCTCATAGCTAATTTCTGTAGTCTTGACGCTATCACAGATTTGGACCCTTCATGAATAGTCTACAAAGTATCCCACGCTTCTTTAGCAGACTTACAGGCCGATATCATTGAGAAACATCCTTCATCAACAGCACTAAAAATCACATGCAGTGCTTACGAGTTTTCAAGTGCCCTCTCTTCTTCAGCTCTTGTCCATTCAGATAGATCTTTTGGAACTATCTCTCCCTTATCGTCAATAATCATCGGATGTGTCCAGCCATATAACACCGAATTCCATGCTCTTGTTCCCTGTACCTGAATAAAGACCTTCATC
>JAOSBO010211985.1:0-16215 GCA_027563915.1 Erythroxylum rotundifolium | reverse complement strand
AAATTCTCCAAAAATACAAAACTCACAAAGACACACTCCAATTCAATTTTCAAGCACTAAAATCATATTTTTCATAAAAATTTCATTTATTAGCAAATATACCGGGAAATGTAATGAATGCATGTACAATCATTACACGTGCAAAATTCACTATTCACGTGCATATATGAATGCATGAACATAGTCAAACAATTTTAAACACCCCTAGCCCATTCCAAATTACTATCTTACCCTTCCCATCGGTGATGGGATGTTACAAAAATCATCTCAGCATCAAATATAACCATGCAAGATAAGAGAGAATCAAGAAGGTTACAAATAGACATATATGAAATTCATACATTTAAGCTCAAAGTTCTACATAAACCAATCCTTCCCACATATAATGAATATCAAACATTTGATTGAAATCATAATCAAATAGCTCAATTAAAAATCATAACTCCTTGACTTATGATGTTATAAATTCATAACTGAACCATTAATTAAACTACTCCCCTTTTATATCCATTGAACTCCAGCTATTGTTGCACATTCAAGAGGGAAAGAAACGACTAGCCACATATTGCACTTGGAAGCTTCACAACTCGGAATGAATCTGAGTCACCCATGGTGGAAGATTTGATAGTGGAAGTATGGAAGAGATTAGAGTTAGGAAAGAGAGGAAAAAATAATAAAAGAAAGTGGATGGTCTGCTTACTGCCGCCTTCCCCCTTACTTGTCCCAAAATAGTTTTTTTTATTAGTGTTTGGTTACATTTTGGTAAGTGAAATTTCCAAAAAAGATTCGGGTTTACGATTACTGCTTCAAAGTTTTCGCTGTGGCAAAGTAATGAGTTCGGCATAGCTAAATTTTCTAGAAAGGTCTTCTTTTTTGATCTTATAGCTTAGCGATTTCTTGGTCCTCACTCTTGGCTCCAGTTCTTGAGTGTCCTGCAATGCAAAGCAATAGTTTGCAATATCAATTGTCCTATAAACCAAGTGAGTGCAATTACTAACTAATTATGACAATTTTACTCTCAAACTATATTAATTCCAAACAATCACTCTTGAGCTAAATTAAGCACAATATCCAACAAAAGGACCCAAAAAGTACAACAAGAACCATGAAAATATCAGTAAGTAATATTAGGTTCAATCATAGAGGTGAAGGACAAGTATCAGAAGGACAGTGTGAACACTGTGGCAAGAAACATGGTGGTGAATGTTGCAGGTTATCGGGAGCTTGTTTTCATTGTGGCTCTATTGAGCATCATATTAGAGCTTGTCCCGATACTTTGGGACTACAGTCTAGAATGAGAGGAAGAACAATGACTGAGACAACGGTCAAGCAGAGTATAGCTACTGGATCAGGATAAAGAGGTAGAGGTAGAGGCTGAACACAATCAGCAAGTCCTAGCATCAGGACTGAGGTACGAATTAACTAGCCATAATCTTAGGCCAAGATCAATGCCATCACCAAACAGATGGCACAAAACTCCCCAAATGTGGTAGCAGGTGTGTTGAATGTCTTTAATTTTGAAGTATTTGCATTAGTAGATCCAAGATCTACATATTTATTCATCACATCACATCTAGCATCTAAGTTGCATTGTGTGAGAGAGATGTTGAATTGTGAATTAGAGTTAAGCACACGGGTAGGTAGTACGATAATGATTAGAGAGGTATATAAAGCTTGTAGCATTCGGATTGATCAGGTAGAGTTGAAAGTTGGTCTGATAATATTGTAGTTGAAATAGATAAATCTTATCTTAGGTATGGATTGGCTCATTGTCATAGAGCAGTGATGAACTCTTACACTAATAAGTTAATCATTGAATCTCCCACTCAGTCGAGAGTAGTATTTCGAGGAGTTAGTCAATAATGCTAGCCAGATTGATTTCATTCATGAGTGCTTTGAGATTGATCCGAGGTGGATGTTAGGCTTATCTTCCCACATAGTTGATACATGGAATGAATAAACCATTTAGGATATTCCTATTATTAGTGATTTCCTAGATATGTTTCTTGCAAAATTATCGAGATTACTCATAGAAAAGGAGTGGAGTTTACTATTAACCTTGTTCTAGGTACTACTCCTATATCAATTCCTTCATATTGGATGGCAACTATGGAATTTAAGGAACTTAAGACACAATTACAAGAGTTGCTGGATAAGGGTTTTATCAGGCTCAGTGTGTCATCTTGGGGAGCTCTAGTTTTGCTTGTAAAGAAGAAAGATAGGACTTTAAGGTTATGTATTGATTACAGATAGTTTAATTGGGTGGCAGTGAAAAAACAAATATCCTCTACTAAGGATAGATGATTTGCTTAATTAGTTATAGGGAGCTCAGGTTTTTACGAAACTAGACTTAAGATCAAAGTATTATCATTTAAAGATAACAAAGGTTGATGTACCAAAGAGTGCATTTAGAGCTAGATATAGGCATTTTTAGTTTATGGTTATGACTTTTAGATTAAATAATGCTCCGACAACATTTATGGCTTTGATGAATAAGGTGATCCAACCTTATTTAAATCATTTTGTGATTATGTTTATTGATGATATTTTAGTGTATTTAAAAAGTTGAGAGGAGCATGCTGAGCATTTGAGGTTAGTGCTATAGATAATGAGAGAGGAACAATTGTATACCAAGTTCAGTAAGTATGAATTTTGGCTTAAACAAGTAGTTTTTTTGAGCCACATAGTGTTTGGACAAGGCATACAGGTGGATCCAAAGAAAGTAAAAGAAGTGATGAAGTGGGAGGCTCTGATAAATGTGACTAAGACCTAGAGTTTTCTTAAAATGGCTGGTTATTACAGAAGGTTTGTCGAGGGGTTTTCTTTAATCTCAGCCCCTTTGACAAAACTTCTGAGGAAGAATGTGTCTTTCAGATGGAATGATGATTACTAGAAAAGTTTTGAGGAACTAAAGCATCATTAACTACAGCACCAATGTTAGCTATTCCATTTAGATCTAGAGGTTATGTGGTGTATAGTGATTGTTCATACCATGGGTTAGGATGCGTACTGATGCAGCCTAGTAGAGTAATAGCATAAGCATCAAGATAGATAAGGTCTCACGAGATTAACTGTCTGATACATGATTTAGAGCTTACTATAGTGATACTTGCTTTGAAGATTTGGAGACACTATCTGTATGGTAAAACTTTTCAGGTATTCCATGATCACAAAAGCTTGAGGTATTTGTTAAGCTAGAAAGAGTTTAATAAAAGATAAAGGAGGTGGATAGAATTATTGAAAGATTATAATTTTACAACTGAGTATCATCTTGGTAAAGCTAATGTGGTAGCTGATGCACTAAGTAGGAAATCCAATATTAGTGTGGCACAAATGTAGACAACAAGGTTACCCAACTTAATGCATTTGAGAGCATTGAATGTTAAGTTGAATTAATAGAATAAGACATTGATAGCCACATTGAAACTTAGACTGATGTTGCCTGAAAGAATCAGAAAGGATAAGAATAAGGATCTAGAATTAATTAAGCTTGCTTAGAAATTGATAGTGAATTTGAGTTTTGAGTTTGAAATGAGAAATGATAAATTATGGTTGAAACAGAACTATATGTACTTGATGTAGATGATCTGAGAAAGGAAATTTTGAAGGAAGCATATATAACAGCTTATGTTATGCATCCTGGTACTACCAAGATATATAAAACGCTATAACAACATTTCTGGTGACTAGGGATGGAAAAATAAATGGATGAATATGTAGCTAAGTGTTTGACTTGCCAACAGATTGAGGTAGAGCGTCAGACTCTTGTTTATAAATTGCAGTCATTGCCTATTCCAGAGTGGAAATGGGAGAGAACCACTATGGACTTTATTACAAGTTTGCCGAGAACTTCGAGACAATATGATGCTATTAGGTTATTATGGACCGATTGACAAAGTTGGCCCATTTCTTGTTAGCGAGAGACACTAATACACTGGATCATTTAGCCAATGTGTTATTTGGGCATCAAATGCCTCGGACATTTTATGTCCATAAATTAGTACACAACATCACATATCAGTTCACATTCACATTCAAGAAATACTTTCAATGTGTTATTCATGCTTCAAATGCATCAAACATTTTATGTTTATAAGTCAATACACAACATCACATATCAATTCACATTCACAATTAAAGAAACAATCAAGGTGAGACCATCTTAGGTTACTCACAAGTGCTCCCTTTAGCTTCTTGCCTTGAAGTCCCGCTAATGTCTATAAGCAGTCACCTAATGTGCTCTTCTGTATGCAATCTTATACATTTTCACATTACTATATTCCACATTCAGATGAATAAGCACATTTATATATTAGCATGTATTATGCATGTTTGATGACAAAATTTCAAGTATGTTTCTTTAATACACTTGATCGCTTTCAATTGATCACTCATACATATACCTCTCTTTTTCCTAGGATTATACACTCCCATAATTTCCTAGTTCGGATTCAATCATTCCCAATTTGTCACTTACATACTTTGAATCACATTACATTCATGAGAACATCTTTATATCATTATCAAATCATATTTACACTTATCCTTGAACATTTCTATAATCAAAAAGCTTCTTATAATATGCACACAATTAGTACTTTATATTTGAATTAGAGTAAGCTAAATCTATACATTCACCAAAATTTTCCAGCATCATATGCTCATGTATTCACCCAATTCTCATTCATAAATACCCTATGTTCTTCAATGCTCATTCATCCATACCTTGTATGCATTTCTCCTGTTCTTAAGATCATATTTGCATTAAAAGAACTCATTTATTCCTTGAACAAATCAAAATTTCTAGATTTGAACTCATCCTCAACAAAACAATCTATTTATTTTTAGGTTATAACTTCTACTAATTTGAGCTCTAAAGTCCCCAAAAATAAGGAAATAATTTAAGGTTCCTGCACAGTGGTCTATCACAACTAGTATTAAGAAAACAAGTATAACTCAAGCCCTAGCTGCTATTTTATCAAGCCACTTTCACAGTGGTCAAGCCAAGACTTATATCTACAAATTTAATTTTTTAAGCTTCTTCAAATTCATGCCCTAAATATATGTAAAATAGGTCGAAAGATGAAGATGAAATTTAAACCAAAATTTTGACCTACAACTCTAATTTTCCAATTTTTTTTTCTCAACACAAAATTTCGGGTCAGTTTTGTATGGCCATTATGTCCTAGGCAATGGGGTATTTAGGCAACACCTTCTTCTATTAAAATTTTGCACAACGTCTTATGTTTCCAATGACATCAAATTCATGCATTTTGGTTAAGTATTATGCAAGTTATAACCAAAATAATATAGACTCTTCTCATAACACAACATTACTGTTTTCAACTTCAAGCCATAGTTCAAGACTCTTAAGGATAGAATTAAAATTTGATTCCTTCATCAAAAACGTATCCATATGTCTCTAGTTTAATCTAGATCAAAATCCATGTAATTTGGATATTTACAGATCAAGTTATGTTAAAAATATAGATGTATGTTCAGAAAGACACTGCATATATCATACTCCAGTAGACTTCATTGCCAAAACTCTATCATTTCCCTATCATCTCAAGTTGATGATTCAGCTAAACTTAAATTATCAATTCAAAATTCTCTAATTAAAATTTAAAAATTGATGAATGATCATCACTCAAAGCCATAACCTAATTCCATATTTTTCAATATTACATTTGCTACATTTCACTACTTTTCATTTAACTCCAACGATCACAATCCTTTATCACATTTTGTGCACATTTTCATTTTGCTTGTATCACCGAAACTCTTCTTCCTACAACACCACTGACGAATGCATCCATTTATCTTCCTATACAACTCACACATACATCTATTTACAGACATTAAAACATCATTAAAATGTCATTTACATTACCTATACAAATTAAAGCATCACTTACTTGAGTCAGAAAATTTTTAGCAGTTGAGAGTGGTTAGAAGAGATTTCGGTGGATGGATAAGAATAGAGAAAAACAAAATAACATATGGATAGAAGTGTTTTCTTTGGGAGGTGTATTAAACAAACACCACAGAGATATGAACAAGCTAGGATTCGATGATGGATGAGCAAGAAGGGAGGTTTGGTGATGGATAATTTCAGTGAAGCAAGCAAGCAAGAGGACTACCGAAACTTCCTTGCTAAAAATATGACTTAGTTGTCTTGATTTTGCTTTGACGAATGTCTCCTATGCATGTCTTGCATTTGTCATCCATGTAAGGCTACCATTTGTCTCTTAGACATTTGTGCATATGTCACACATTAATTAGTTCATTTTTCCTTCATCTAAGCTACCAAATTTCACACTTCCATTTGCCTCTTATTTCTACATTTTTCCTAGTCCAAAATACTCCAATTTTTTCAGAAATTTTCGAAATATCTTAAATGTCACCAAAAATGCTAAAATATTTTTTTTGGTAAATAAATGCTGAATTAATTTTAGTACACGCCAATTCAATTTTTCAAAACAATAATCAACAATTCACATTTTAATCGCATTAAAATTCAATTATACCCAAAAAATGTCAATGAATGCGAGTAAAATTATTTTAATGAGTTTCAACATTATTCATGTGTACGAGTATGCCATATGATGTATGAAATGTACAACTAAATCCTCGATAATGTCTCATGTACAATATCCTAAGGTTCTAACCCTGATCATAGGATAATGGGATGTTACAGTTTGTTTCTTGAAAACACCCAAATTAAAAAAAACCCTTAAACCCCATTATCCTACCCTTTCACAAGCTTAGTAAAGTATTAAGTCAAACATTAGTTAGGATCGTGTGAAATTTTTACTGAGATAAGTTGAGTATATTTCTACCTATGGATTAAAGTGTATATAGCTACATTTGTATTCATAGTTCTTCCATGTATAAAGAAAAAGAAAGAAAAAACAAAAAAGTTGAAAAAGAAGAAAAGTAAAGGAAAAGAAAAAGGAAGAACAAGTGAGTAGCGTAAATAAGTGTAGAGTATTAGTTATATTTGTATATCTCTAAATTATGCTTTGTTATCCCGTTTTATCTATTTTTTACTTTGCCAATAATTGTCTTTAACCCTTTTACCCTCTTTACCCACCTTAACCCTTATAACATTATAACCTTCAACAAGTCCTTTTGATCTATTTGTGCATGCAATCATTGTAGAGGAGAATTGGTGAATTAGTAAGCCTATGGAAGTGTAGTTTCCTATAGAAAGTTTGAGGGAAATGAGTGAAAACCATGAGGAAGATTCATTCTTGCATCTATACTTATCTTTGGGTGATGGTGACAATTGTTGAGTTTGCTTATGTATACTAATGAAGAAGTAATCATGATATGTGTAGTAGCATGATATTTGAGTTGGCTAAAATTTGAGGGATTATATGCTTTGATCTTTGTGAAAATGAAATCATAGATTTGATTGATTGTATTTATTTTGCTTCAGGACAAGCAAAGATTTAAGTGTGAGAATGTTGATAGATGTGCATTAGTCTATGTTTTTCTATGTAATTGGCATGTGTTTCTTGCATAATTATTAATTATTGTTGTAGTTTAGGACTCATTTTGTATGATTTCATTTTGTATGATTTCCTCTATTGTTCTTTTATGTTTGGTGTCAATTTAGCGTAAGAATAGACTATTTTTATGTAGGAATGAAGATGAAGCAACTTGAAGATGAGCTAGAGATTAAAGAGGAAAAGAAAAAAGGAAGTATTCAGTGGCCAATTCCCATGATCGTGGGAATTATAATCCAAGACCTTATGCGAGACTTCATTAAACTTAGGGTTTTTAGACTACAAAAGCATAATTAAGCCTCCAAGATTAAGGGAGCCCTTTTATAGAAATGCTATCCTTGATTGAAGAACACAAGATTTGAGCCTTAAGGAAGGTGAAGATTCAAGGATTATCATCATGATTGGGGAAAATAGCACATCAAAACAAAAAATTCCAGATTTTAGAAAATAAAAGAAGTTCCTTTATTTAATTTTTGATCAATTTTACCTCTTCTATTCTTTGAAAAATGGTTTATTTCAATTTTAATGATGTTATGGAGACCACGTTAGGCTGATTTAGTTTTAGGGATTGCTTTTGAACCATTTTGTTAGAACTCCCATTTTATTGAATTGAATGAAGTTATCTTTGATGATTGGTGATTTTATTTGTTATCTTGCTATAAATCAAGATAATGAGTGAGATTAATTGTGTAGGATTGTACAAGGAGAGTTGGCGACCTATAGATATACAATTATCACGTTAATTGATTAGTTAAAAGAGAGATCTCGGCAAATTCAATTGATTACCAATAGGATAGTTTACTAAGTAGTTGAATCGGTAGAGCCGTTGGGTAGGTTGAGAGATTGTCCAATTGATTCCTTTTAATTCGATTAAGAACAATTAATTATACCTTGGGAAAGGGTAGTTAATACATTCGAAAATCTAGGGTGAGACAAAATTCAATTAATAAAATAGGAGGGAGACAAAATATGGTAAAAAGTAACCTCTAGTCTTTTAATTCTTGAATTCCAACTTTCTGCAATTTTAGTATTGTCTATTGTGATTAAACCCAAGTTATCTATATTATTTAGTGATATTTTCAGGGTTCTTGTTATACTTTTTGGCTCTTTTTGTTAGATATTGTGCTTAATTCTGCTCAAGAGTGCTTGTTTTGAATTAATATAATTTGAGGGTAAAATTGTCATAATTTGTTAGTAATTGCAGTCACTTGGTTTATTGGACCATTGATATTGCAAACTATTGATTTTCATTATAGGATACCTAAGAAGTGGAGCCAAGAGTACGGACCAAGAAATTGTTGAGCCATAAGATCAAGAAAGAAGACCTTTTGGGACAAGTTGGCCACAGTGAACTCATTCGTCACGGTGAAACCTTCAAATCAACATCTCAAACCTTTCAGGAAAATTTAGCCGTGACAAACTCACTACTTTTCTGCAGAAAAAAAATTGAAGCAGCAATTGTAAGCCTAAATCATTTTTGGAAATTTCACTTGCCAATGCATTTGAACTAACCCGAATACCAATAAAAAAACCTATTTTGGGGATAAGTAAGCAAGAAGGCAACAAGAGGTAGAGGATCTACTTTCTTTCATTATTTTTCCTCTCTTGCATAACTCTAATCTCTTCCATACTTCCACTATCAAAACCTCCAACATGGGTAACTTAGATTCATTCTGAATTGTGAAGCTTCCGAGTGCAATGTGTGGCTAGACGTTTCTTTCCCTCTTAGAGGTGCAACAATGCTTGGAGTTTAATGGGGTTAAAAGGGGAGTAGTTTAATCAATGGTTCAGCTATGAATTTATAGCATCCTAAGTCTAGGATTTATGATTTGTAGTTAAGCTATTTGATTATAGTCTTAATCAAATGTTGGATATTCATTATGTGTAGGATGGATTGGTTTGTGTAGAACTTTGAGCTTAAATATATGAAGTTTCATATATGTCGATTTGTAATCTTCTTGATTCTCTCTTATCTTGCATGGTTATGTTTGATATTAAGATGATTTTGGATTCCATTTGACCCATTACATTAGCTAATCCTACTACACTCACTAGGAACACTTAATGGGATTTTAAAAAAAATGAGTCTCATTGATTAAGATCCTGCACTTAAAGAGTCCTTCAAGGTTTACCATTTTGAAGCTTAGTGATTTCTACTTTCACTTAAATCAATTTCGAACTATGATGGCTAGAACTCACTTTCAAAGGGACTCTATCTTTGTTTAAACCTCTTGTGTTTTTCATTCTTTTGTTTCCTATATACCTAAAATCCAAAAACATTCATTTTACATTCAAATTAGTTTAATTAATGAGTTCAAAATTCAAAATCTCCCATTTCTTCAATTAGTTTGCATAGCATGTCATGTAGGTTAATTTAGGTCCAATCATTTTAGGTTTTGAATAAGTGAACGACCCGGAGTTGCAGCCTATAGTGCAATTCTTGGATTATTTTGATTCAAGCTTCAACGATTCAACGAACAAAGGTGAGAATTAAGTGACGCCATTGTCGGGGAACCAAGCAATTGGTTCTCTAGGTGAACTTCTATCATTTTGCTGCTAAGTGGGGTTAAGAGTCTCTAAATTGCATTCTAAATAGTTTAGTTTCACACTTGTTAATAGTATAGGTTTTCATTTTGCTTAGCATCTAAATTTTTGGAAATACAAAAAAATACTGATTTTCTTCATATTTTTTTCATACGTAGCATTTTACATCTGCATAGTTAAAAGTTTTGTTTGTTGTCTTTTGTGAAAGTTTGCCACAACCAACTAATTGTTTTACCGTAACCAACTTGTAGGATTATACGAGGATTCGTTTCTAGTCATTTATGCTGTGGCCAACTTTCTACTTCACCCTAGCCAACTTTCTTGCCTAGTTTTTAATATTTCTTTACCTATGCATATATATTTTCACATACCCACACACACTTGCATCTATCACATCTCATCTTTTTACCTGACTTTGTGAACTTGCAAGTCAATTTTGATGATTCTCATTCCCTTTTGAATTTTTCCTTTGCATGCCACGAAAAACCAAACTCCTCCCCTTAGACATTGAAATTGAGAAAAGTCTGAGAAAAGTTAGGTTCGAAAAGAGACTAGGAGGGACAAACAAGGTAGTGGAATCTAGCCTGTCAGTCAGTTAGAGTTAATCATTAGTAGAGGAGATAATGAATAAAAATCCAGTTAATCTGCAAAACCAAAATCTTGATGTTAACTAACCTAGGAATGGTGATAAAGTAGGTAATAGAGAGTAGGACAGAATCGGTGAAAATAATGGCAGCGTTAGAAGGAGGTCCACTAGGGAAGCTATTACCTCTTATGTGAATTATGATCCTTTTACTACTGCTTGCCCTAATTTTGATGTGAATTTTGAGATAAAAGGATTTCCTATTAACTCTCTCCCTAAATTTCATAGTTTGAAAGATGAAGATCCCTACATTCACCTGCAATCACTGTCTATGATTTTCCAGAGCATGAAACCGATGGACACTTCTCTAGATCAAATGTTGTGGAATGTTTTTCATCTATCATTAGAAGGTAAAGCAAAGAAGTGGTATATGAGTCTTCCTAGACATGTGGCAAATGCCTATCACAGCTGGGGAAATTTTACGAAGGCGTTCTTAGAGAAGTATTTTCCAGCCTCTAGAACTTCATCAATGAGAAAGGAAATCTACTCTGCTCGACAAGACTTTGATGAGTCTCTCTATAATTATTGGAACTATTTTTAGGATCTATTGTCAAGATGTCCTCTCCATCAAATACCAGACGAGCAATTAGTGCATTACTTTTATGATGGGCTGAAGAGTGAAGATAAAGGTATGTTAGATGCAGCCTCAGGAGGTTCACTGATTGACATCACCGTTGAAGAGGCTTGGGATCTGATTAAGAAAATTGCTCTGAATCACCAGCAGTATAGTTCTAGAGATACTAAAACTGTACATGAGTTGGGAACTTCAACAGTACACTCTAGAAGAATGGAAAGTCTTGAGTCTAAGGTAGACTAATTGGAGAATAAAATGGCTACTTAACTAGCCCTCATTACTTTAGAGTTGAAAAATATGAGTGTGCATCATCCACAAACCCCTATGGATCTTACTGTACCTAGTTGCGAAACTTATGGTTCCGTGATGCACATTGCTAGTGTCTGCCCTAATAGATATGAAGAGGTATTTGCTATCTATTAGGGTCGACCAAATCAGAAGTGGGACCCCTATTCTAATACATATAACGAGGGATGGAAATCAAACCATCAACTTAGTTAGAGAAATGAAGAGAGTAAACCTCCAAACAGATTCCAGCGAGGTGGGGTGGGAGGGCTGGTCCATCTGTTAGCCAGTTCCAAAACCAACAGCAAGCTTTAACTGTTCCATAAAAGGAAGACACCAATCAACTCTTGCAAAGGAATTGAAGTTGAAAAATATCATTTCAATGAAACAATGCATTAAGAAGAATTTGATTTTAAAATTTGAAAAATATCATTTCATGGTCAATGAGGGCATAGTGCTAGGTCATTTGATTTCTAGTAAAGGAATTGAAGTTGATAAAGCTAAGATTGAGGTAATATCTTCATTGCCTTATCTTGTCTATGTTAAAGATATAAGATCATTTTTGGGTCATGCAGGATTCTATAGATGTTTTATAAAAGATTTTAGCAAGATTTCACTACCTCTTTCAAAGCTTTTACAAAAAGATGTAAAATTTGACTTTGATGATTCGTGTAGAGATGCTTTTGAAGAGTTAAATTCTCAACTCATTTCTCCCCCTATTTTGGTTTCCCCTAATTGGAACTTACCTTTAGAGCTTTCATGTGATGCTTCTAATTGTGCTATAGGAGCTATATTAGGCCAAAGGGAGGAGAAAATCTCAAGAGCAATTGCATATACCTCGAAAACATTAGATACAACTCAAATCAACTACACAACAACAGAGAAAGAGCTATTTCCAGTATTTTCCACCTTAGGAAAGTTTAGACCTTATCTGTTAAATTCTCATGCGACTGTTTTTACTGACCATACAGTTGTCCGATATCTGCTTAAGAAACCACAATCTAAGCGAAGATTGATAAGATGGACATTACTTTTTCAAGAATTCGACATCAAGATAAAGGATCGACTCGGGGCAACAAATCATGTAGCTGGTCACTTGAGTAGACTACCAAAGGATACTAAGGGAATAAACTCTTCAGAGCTCACTTATGATTCTTTTCTTGATGTAGCTTTATGTGCTTTATTTTTAAAAGAACCTTGGTATGCACATATAGTTAACTACCTCATGACAGGGCTTACCCCTTCTTTTATTTCTAAATCGCAGGCACAAAAGCTCAGGAACTAAGCAAGGCATTACATTTGGGATGCTCCTCATCTATGGCGAATGAGTAGTGACCAAGTCATAAGAAAGTGTGTGCCTAATTAAGAATCTGATGCCAATATTTCAACTTGCCATTCCATGGTTTATGGAGGGCATTTCAGTGCAAAGAGAACATCTAGGAAAATTATAGACTCTAGTTTTTATTAGCCAACCCTTTTTAAGGATTCTTTTACATTTTGTCAGTCTTGTGACAAGTGTCAATGTTTTGGAGGGTTAGGTAAAAGGCATGAAATGCCTCAGCAGCCTTTACTATTTTGCGAAATCTTTGATGTTTGGGGGATAGACTTCATGGGTTGTTTTCCTCCATCTTTCAGTTTTCTATATATCCTTCTAGCCATAAACTATGTGTCTAAATGTATAGAGGCTATGCCTACTATAAAAGATGATGCCCTAACAGTGTCTAAATTTCTTAAGTCCAACATTTTCTGTAGGTTTGAGATTCCAAAGGCTGTGGTGAGTGATAGAGGTACACACTTCTGTAATAGGGTAGTTGAGAATGTGTTTTCAAAATTTGGTGTTACTTATAAAGTCTCTACTACATATCACCCCTAAACCAACAGCCAGGCTGAAATATCTAATCGAGAGGTGAAGCATATCTTGGAGAAGATAGTAAAGCCATCCAAGAAAGATTGGAGTTTATGATTAGAAGAAGTACTATGGCCCTATCGGACTGCCTTTAAGTTACCAATTGGGATGTCTCCATACCGCTTAATCTATGGCAAAGCTTGCCACTTGTCAGTGGAGCTAGAGCATAAAGCACATTTGGCAATCAAGTAGTGTAACATGGACTTAGAATCTTCCGGGATGGAGAGAAAATTGCAGCTGCAAGAATCGGAAGAGCTAAGGCTAGCAGTATATGAGAACTCTCGACTCTACAAGGAGAAAACCAAGTTTGTTCACGATAAAGGCCTCCTAAGGAAAAACTTCAAAGAGGGAGATAAAGTGTTATTATTTAAGGCTCATTTCACCTTTAAGCAAGCGAAATTTAACACTCGTTGGGATCGGTCGTACATAGTCATAAAGGTGTAAGACTTTGGCATGGTAGAGCTTTTACTTGAAGAGAGCGAAGCTTAAAGTGAATGGACATCTTTTAAAACTTTACCATGAGAATCAGAAGCCTCCATAAATCTTAGGTTGTTTCTTTCCTTCACTTGTTTACTTGTTTTGCCGTGTGATTGCTCATGACATTGTTTGATGCATTAGTTTGTTGAGTAAGTGTGGGGGAGAAACTAACCCAGTAGGAAAAGTAATTTAGTTTTAGTTTAATTAGTAGTTTTCAATTCAATAACACCCCCTTCTAGTTCTGTCTTTTTCCTTTCTTTTGCTGTGCTTAATCACTCTGAAGAAGATGCTACATTAGCTTCAGGCCCATGAGCCTTAATATTAAATATCTCCATTGTGCTCTAGATGGTATTCATCAACTCACTCAAGGTGTAATCCTTGTTGTTAAGCTCATAGTCCAACTAAAACTACTGAAAAGAAGAGTTTAAGCTATTGATGATCATAATCATCTTTGTGTCTGCATCCATATCTTCCCCAAGCATCTCAGCCTCAGTGAAGATTACCTTCATCATGTAATCCCGCACCGGTTCACTAGGTTTCTGTCTAAGATTATGAAAGGTTTGGATAGCTTTCACTCTTGCAAACCTAGTTTTCACACCAAACATCTCATGTACGTGAGAGACCATTGAACTAGCAGTTTTCATATAGGCAATTTGCTTTTACACATGCTACTGATAGATGCTAGAATATAATACTTAGTAGTCTTATTAGCATTCTGCTAATGCTCATCTTGTTGGACTATCTCAAGAGTTGAGTCTCCACCCGATGGTGTAGGCTCATTTTCAGTTAACACCCATGAAATACGTTCATATTGAAGAACAATGTCAAGGTTATGTCTCCATTCATTAAAATTGTTTCCATTTTCCAATTTGATATTTATCAAGAGTAAGGTGAGTGGATTCATTTTGTGGTTGATAATGTTTGAAAATATAAATTATTAAAACATAAGCATACTAGTCAACAATATTGGAACTTTGTACAAAATCATGAAGCATGTTTGCATGACGATAGATTTAACAAAACTTAAAAAAAATTAAAACATTATAAGATGGTTATTTTTCTTTTCTATAATAGAATAAGTGATAGTGGACCATCTTATACATTAAAAGAAAAACTGGGACCCTCCTACGCAAAAAACTAGCAAGCATCTCATGTCCAAATTTTTGAGAAGTGTCATAATTTGGTCCACACTTTTACTAATAGAGCTACGGTGGGCAGTTTATTGATAAAATAATGTTGAGTGCTTAACTATTTGGTTCGTTCACTAAAGATATTTGCAAACCATGCCTTGGTGGGAGGTCTTACTACCAATAAGTGGACTTATCCTTAAGGAGACCCAAACCATGCAAGATCTAGGATTCATGCCCTCCGATGGGGAATAACACTCTACCACATGAAAGTGGGCCATCATTTGGAGACCATAGACTTTCACATGAGCATCCTTTCCCACCCAATCTTTTTGGGCTTTAAGTTTCAAATACCATCGTCTCTAGATGCAATTTATTATCCATCCTATGTTGTTTCATTATATATCTCATATGTAATGAATGCATGGCAAGGCCTAGGGTTGGCAATTTTCTAAATGACATGCAATCACATAATATCATATATTATTTGCATTCATTTCTCCATTCATCACATGAAATAATTAAGCCACTTTTGATTGTCCGTCCCAGAAACATAAAAATGATTACAAGCTTTTAGGCCCAAAAAAAATTCTTCTTGGACTTGGATCTTCCGCTTAAAACTCTGCGCTTACTTAATCTGGCCCATTCGGTAAATAAAATGTAATGGAATTTATAAAAACCGAATTTTGTCACTTTGAAAATAAAAATTCCATCACTAGATTTTCATAAAACCGAATCATCGTTATGACAAAAAATTCCAGCACTTGTTTTCATTAAAACCAAAACTCATTCAATTAAAAAAAAAACCAGCGCTTAGTATTTTATCAAAACCAAAACTTGATTGGTTGAAACAAAAATCCAGCACTTGTTTTTACATTAAAAACCGAAACTAGATTCATTGAAACAAAATTCCAGCATCTTCATTTTCACAAAACCGAAACTATGCCAATACACAAAAGGATACACCAAAACCTATACCTCTCCATTTCTTCAATCCATGGACACGTCATCTTCATCATTACCTCAATTTGAACATTACAAAATCAAAGAAAAAAGAAAAATGAAGTTAAGGAGGAAACATGGTGATGATAGACCACCCTCCTTGTTATAACCAAATGAAGAAATCTTACATGGTAAATTTAACT
>JAOSBO010211971.1:0-16217 GCA_027563915.1 Erythroxylum rotundifolium | reverse complement strand
TATCAATTTTTAGATTATTTAAGACACTTATTAAATATGTCTAAGCTTAAGTGTCTAAAAACTCCTTATTTTGGTGTAGTGGGTAAGGAAACTCAACTACGATGGGATCCTACTAATTAAACTATTGATCCAGGTGACGAATGGTGGGAAAAGAAATTGAAGGTAAGCATTTAAGCTTTAGATTTATAATGTTCTAATGTTACCTGATAGTTTAATAACTTAAACAATATTATTATAGGAAAATCCTGAGGCTTTCAAATTTTGAACTAAAGGATTGAAACATATTGAACAGCTAAATATTTTATTTAAAGATATTACAACTATGGGGAAAGGAGCTTGGGAACCTTCTCTAGTTTTAAACCAAATGATGCTTATATGCCGTCTAGAGAAAGCCTAGTTGATACCGATCTTGATGATAATTTTTTTGAAAACTTTGCTGTCAATCAAGAAATTGAAAATAGTAGTAATGAGATTGGTTCATCAACTCCAACTCTAGGAACTTCTACAAAAGGAAAGGGGAAAAAAAGAAAGAAACATGATACTAGAACAGGGCAATGGAAAGGTTATGTAAACATTTGGATCGTATATGTGATGTGGTAGAGAGTAGAACTTCAATAAGCTCTATTAAGAGAAATGAACCTGGTTGTAGCATTTCTAAGGTGATGGAAATCTTACGAAGTATAAATGAAATAGAAAAGGGAGATGAACTGTTTATGTTAGCTACCAAATTATTTTTGAAGAAGGAAAATAAAGAGATTTTGTTGCGCTTAAGGATATTGATCTTCAAATCGAATAGCTTAAGAAAATGAAATGATTGTGATTTTTGTAATAAATTATACATGTATTTGGTTACTAATATTAGACTAATTGTGATGTGTTGTATTGGAATTAATTTGCTACTTATAATGTGTTGTATTGGATTTCTATTTGGTTAATTTTGTTGTAATGAATTAAATTGTACTTTATTATTATTGTGTTGTGATTATTGTTATATTATCTTGTTGTACAATAAGCTTATTATTTATTTATTTTATATATTTTGATACAGATGTCATCTTCCGATAGTGATTCCGGCAGTGATCATGAATATAATGAAGAGATTGAAGAAGAAATTTTGCATATGGTTTAAACTGAAATAGCACTAACTATAGACCATTATATTAAATATTATATTAAAAAACCATGTAGAACATCTCCTCACATTGGAGGGATGTTTGTAATGGAGATGCTTAATGGCCATAGAAATAGATGTCATCAACAATTTAGAATGGAGAAGTATGTTTTTATCAAATTATGTAAATGGTTGAATGAGTCATATGGATTAAAGAAAGGTACAGAAGTAACAATAGAAGAGGTTTTAGCTATGTTTTTAATGACTTTAGGTCATGAACTTTGCAACAGAAGGGTTCAAGAAAGATTTCAATAATCTGGTGAAACAATTTATAGATGGTTTGAAATAGTATTAGAAGTTGTTTCATGTATGTCAGTTGATTTCATAAAACCAAAAGATCCAACTGTTAGAGAAATTCCAAGCAAATTAAAGATGATAGAAGGTATTGACCTTATTTTAAAGACTGCATTAGAGCAATTGATAGAATACATATACCAATTGTGGTTCCAAGGTCCAATCAAATAAAATATATTGGGAGAAAAGGCATTCCTATGCAAAATGTAATGGTTGTATGTGATTTTGATATGTGTCTTACTTTTGCTTGGGCTGGTTGAGAAGGCACAACACATGATGCTCGAATTTTTATGAGGGCTTTCCGTAATGATAGATTACACTACCCTCATCCACTTAGAGGTTTGTGACAGATAACTTGATAATTTTTTAATTTATTCTTAATAATTCAGTACTTATTTATTTATTTTTTTTAATTTGGAATGTAGGAAAATATTATTTGGTAGATACAGGATATCCTTACATGTAAGGTTATTTAGGGCTGTACAAAGATGAGAGGTATCATCTTCCTGATTTTCGACTTGCTGATCTTCCAAAAGGGAAGAAATAAATATTCAATCATGCACATTCTTCTTTAAGATGTACAATTGAAAGAACATTTGAAGTTTCGAAAAATAGGTGAAAATTTTATGTTAAATGCCCAGTTTTCATTTTTCAAAGCAAGTTAGAATTATGATTGCTTCAATAATCATTCATAATTTAATAAGGTTAAATGCTCAAAAGGATGAAGAGTTTTTTTTTTCCCTATGATGGAGATAATGAATTACTTCCTACAAATGAAGAAATCAATGAAAATGAAGACGTTGAAGAAATCATTTAGACGAGCTACAAAATAACAAGATGAATGATGCCAGGTAACATATTGCAAATCTTCTTGTGTTACAATAAAATGCATAATTTATTATGTATTTAATTATTTACTCAACTTGAATATTTATTTTGGGATTATAATATTATTTAACTTTTTTATGTGTTTTAATATTTATTTTTCATATTAGTTTTATTTACTACAAGAAAATGAGACATCTCTTTAAATAATTTCCTACAAGATGGTTATCTAAAATTTCCTACAAGATGGTTATCAAATGTAAACATAATATATTGTGCTTCGCTTATTGTTTAAAATACTTTAAAATATTATTGATATACGTAAATAATTGTTATTACAAAATAAAATATAGTTAAAATTAATAAAAGTACTTTTTATTTTTATGTTGCCAAACAGTCTACTATATAAAGCTCTTTCAAAAAAGTTGTTTTTTTAATTGATAGTCAACTGGCTTCTTAGAAAAGTCTTCTAAGAAAAATCCTACTCACAAAAGAAAACTTTACTGATATAAGCTCATTTAAATAGGCACTAATTGTCTAATAGTTATATATATTGTTGTTGATTAACAGCTAGGCCACTTGTTCTAACATAATGAATTATTTTTAATCATGAAACTAGATCATACAAAATACACACAAAAGTCTCTCTACTTGTTAGGAATTACGTTGCATACTACTGGATTTCCTTTGACTCTGTTTATCAACGAGATTTTTACTTAATATTGTTATTATTGTAGGGTTTAATTCAAGGATAGAATTGCGAGATTTTCTCACATTGACTTTTTATTAAAATTATATTTATTCTTTTACTACATTATTATAAATTTAACCATAATCTCAACAAAAATAATCACTTTTCAACCTTAAATAAAATTTTATATGTAACTTTTTTTTCAAAAAAGCTCCAATCTTATCCCGGAACCTGTAAAATTTGATAATTTTACTTTGTCAAAAAATATTGGGTCATTGGAAAGCGGCATCTTTATTAATTAGAGACAATGTATTACTAAAATTTTTCAAATTTTACGTGTCAGCGAAATTTCTATTGAGTATTATTATTGTAATGTGTGCGTGTGTATATATATATATATAATTGATGATAGAATTACAATATGGTTCACCATATTGTAATTCTTATATCATCAATGAAGTGAAGCGTTTGCCGCTCTCTGGGTATCTATTTTAAAGACTTGAAACGTCCACGTGTTGGATGAAAAACCCACTCTTGACATAAATGGTGCCTCTTCTTACCTCCTGTGTTGTTTAGGATAGAATGAAACTCTCTGCCTCTATCTCATTTCGCTTTATTATATTATAAAACCCCAACCAAACGATGAAAGTGTGTTATGTATTTTTTTTTTTGGTTTGCCCATGAGGTGTCCTAGGAGGGTCCCAACTATAAGAAGACGCTTTTAAGTCATCCACACCCAGGCTAATTCTCGGTCGCATCGGATCAGCCCGTAAGAGATAAAGTGCTGGCTAAACAAGTTTTTTCATTCCCTAGACTCAAACTCGAGACCTCTACTTAAAGAATGAGAGTGCTAACCACTTACACTAAGTATGTTTGGTTTATATATATATTTGTACATTCATATAGCGAAGAATGCCCCTGCAATTAGAATCCCACCGCGTCCTTACAATAACAACAAATTCTCTTCACTTCTTTTAAAGCAGCTTCTCACTCACTTCTAATCAGACCGCGTCCTTATAATAACAACACATTCTCTTCACTTCTTTTAAATCAGCTTCTCTCTCACCTCTAATCATTCCCACTACCACATTTAACAATCACCCATGAACGGAGAACCCAAGCATGAGCGACGATGGGCCTCCGACTCCGTTTCCGGCAAAGCTCCTTTAAGCACTGCAACATCCCCAGGGACGGATTCCAATCTCAGGGAGGAGTTCATCGAGGTCACTCTCGATTTACAGGATGATCATAGCATTATTTTACGCAGCGTAGAGCCAGCCACCACTGTCATTAATATCGACGAAGGACTCGATACTCGGGCCTCTACAGCCTCCGCATCAGCGTCTCGATCTCCGACAATCAAGCGGAGCTCTTCCAACAAACTGCGGCAGGTCTCTCAGGAGCTCAAGGCGGAAGCCGTGGCCAAGGCGAAGCTGTTCTCTCAAGAGCTCAAGGCCGAGTTGCGTAGATTCTCCTGGAGTCACGGACAAGCGTCGCGCGTTCTTGCTTCTTCGCATAACAATGGAAGCGGTGAATCCGTTTTAGCGGCTCGTGCTCTGTGGGAGCGACCTCGGCTTGAACGGACTAAGTCCGGCGCTCAGAAAGCTCTGCGTGGCCTGAGGTTTATCGATAACAGTAAAACTAATGGCGTCCATCCATGGAACAAAGTCCAAAGCAATTTTTACAAGCTCGCTAAAGACGGATTCCTCTATCGTGTGGATTTCGCTCAATGCATAGGTCTCCCTCTTCGATTACCTACTAACCAGCTTTTCGTTTGTTTAAAATAGGAAATATAAATTTCAATTCATTTTCTCAGGAATGAGAGACTCCAAGGAGCTTGCCCTGGAACTGTTCGATGCCTTAGGCAGGAGAAGGCGATTGAAAGTAGACAAGATCAGTAAGGACAAGCTTTACGAGTTCTGGTCCCAAATCTCCGATCAGAATTTCGATTCTCGTGTCCGGCTCTTCTTTGACATGTACGCATTACTTATTCATTAGAAAAAGAGAAAAGACAAAAAGAGATTGATCAGGAACCTAACTTTACTTAATTAATTAGAAATTTCCAGTTTCTATCTGTCAATGTAGATTAAATTGTGTACTTTCTTGTGTTTCATAAATCACAATTCCTAAACCTTTTAAACTGACTAAGTTATATAAATCTTTCCCCTGCATGGTGCAGTTACGTTTCTTACTTTAAAATTGGGAAGTTGTTTTATGATGTTAAGTTGTGGAAGAAATAGAAGTAAATTATTATATGATAAAGAAGTAAATTATGATATGATGAAATCAAGATACTGACATGTGATTTGCGGTACAGGGTGGATAAAAATGAAGATGGAAGGATCAACGAAGAGGAAGTAAAAGAGGTATTAACAAATTATGGAGTTCAATTCATATGCTCTGTCTGGCTTTCTTTTAAAATATTTAGGTCTCTATTTTGACCTAAAGAAGCATTGATTATTAGCACATATAATTAAATCAATCAATTAATGCAAGCTCTTAAGACTAACGTGCATGAAATGGCTTACACCCTGTCAGATTCTAACAATAATCATCAATTAAACCGCCCACTAGACCTTGTGTTTCTAAAAGTCCTTCAATCTTCTTTGATGCATATGACGATTAAAATAATTATTTGTAGCTAGTAAAGGGTTTGGTGGCCTTAATCCTTCAAGTTCCAACTACTTCAATGTTGAACATATATTCCTATTTTTATTGGGTCTTTGTCTTTTCCCATATTCTCAAGCATCTTATCTAATATAAGATGGGTAGCTAATTATTCAACGTTTAGTGAACTAGCAGGTCCACCATCTAGAGATTTTAGAGTTTGACTTTAAAAAATTTTGCAAATTTTTACCTAAAAGATTTTACAATGGAGTTGAAAGTAATGGGGTTGGTAGGGGTTTTTCTGGTCAAATTGTCGTGACATTTTTTTTTTTTTGGTGTTTTTCCTCGATGGAGTTTATTAAAGGAGGAATTAGTAAATATATATTTTGTATCCGTTATTGCTTATTTCAATCAAGTTATTTGTTGAATTTTTAATTTTTAAATGAAAATGGTAGATGCTTACCTTAAGTGCTTCAGCAAACAAGTTCTTAAGGTTGAAGGAACAAGCAGAAGAGTACGCTGCTCTGACCATGAAAGAGTTAGACCCCGAAAGAATTGGATTCATTGAGGTAGGTCCTCCTTTAAACGCCCTTCTTGGCATGGTATAGTGACAATTTAATTTATACTATTATAAGAAATTACGGTTAAATGGGATAATAGGATAATTAATCTGATTTCATTTTCACATCACGTTTCGTGCATTTCTTAACTCTGTTTATGCAGCGTCCAACTTTCACCCGACTCCTCTTTTGGCTTTCGTTAAAACGGCCCTCCGGCATTTTTTTAAAAACTAAAATACATTTAATATATATAAATCTGAAGAGATATACAATTATCTTCATTTAGCACTGAGTCATCCAAAAGTCCATGGTTAGGCAACAAGCGAACGTACCTTGAAGTACAAGAAAATTTACAGAATACAAGAAATCAACAGGGAGACGGCAATTAATCAGTTTAAGTGAGCTTTCGTGGTAGTTGAACAGCCTTCAGTTCTGTAATTAAATATTCTTAAAGGAAAAACGCATCTATATTTGAAAGCTATAGTTATGGGTCAATTTATTTAGGTCGTAAATCAGATATCAGAGAGGTTTGAATGGCAAATTTTGGTCCAAATGTCTTTGGTGATATAGGATTTTTATAAATATTTTGTTAGTGAAACCTAGCTGTACGCTTGAAAATATCATGTGACGTGCCATTTAACATCCTGACACTCACAACAACGTTTCACATCATCTGGTGTCCCCGGGTTGCTACATTACCAGTCTCAAACTGTTGTTACAATTTGGAAAACATTTTAGGTGGGATGCATGCATAATTAATTTTTTGAAAATAAAGTGAAATCTCAAAAGTTATACATAAATAGTATCGATAGATTTATAGATGTTCACAAACGTTTTTAGTTACATCATTGAATCATCAATCTTTGAGATAGTTGTACCGCTAGCTTTCTGTTGTGTGCCATTTGTTTTGGTGTGGTTAATATGCATCTTATTGACTTTAGAGCACTCCATTTCTGCATTTTTCTTTGTCGTTGCATATAAACTTATCAGAAAAGTAATCAGGTTACTTTTAATTCATTTTCCGCGGTGGTGTTACTGTTTACTTAATCAACTGAGCCCTTTTGACCTAATACTCCATGATTGATTACTTTGGGACCCTATCTCTGCCATGTTACGGTACTGACACGCATAGTTGGGTACCCATGTAGGCTAACGGTATTTCGTTACTCGTAATATGTCAAATCTTTGGTCATTGGGCGTGCTACACTGTCATCAATGGCATTGTATTAAGTTGACTCAACCAAGATTCCCTTCGCTTTCGTATTCTGATTTCGCCGTTTTGATTGTTGGCTACTGATTATGATCTGCAGCGACGGCAACTAGAGACTCTGCTTTCACAAAGCAAATCGTATTTAAGCTACAGTGAAGCACTAAGTTATACGAGCCAAGCGTTGGGCAGAATCTGCAGGGACTAAGAAAAAAGAGCCCCATAAAGAGGATGCCACCAAATATTGAAAAACTATTCTTGTATTCAAATTAGTAATTTTGAAGAAAAAGAACACGACAATATCAATAATTTTCTTGTTAAATAAGAACCCACTAAAGATTTTCGAAGAAAATTGAAAATGAAAGATCCTATTGATAGAGTATATTAATATACTTGAAAATCAAATATTATCCAAGTAAATTAAATTTAAGTATCTAGCAAAAAAAATTTAGAGTCTATAATTTTTTAAAGACAAATTCATGCGTATCAATCATAGTAACTCCAATAAAGATAAGTAAGATACATGCAAAATCAATCAACGTTCGCTTAATGTTAACACTAGAAGATCAAATTAGATGACCGATCCAAGAATGAACACTACATTATTATTGTTATTATGAAATTGATTTTGTAACATATATTATTTTTGCAATTGAATAAAAAACAAAATTTCTGTCTACAATGATCAAAAGATCTTTTACATTTTCTAACCTCGTGGAGGTCCAATAATTTTCTCACGACAACATTTTAGTCCTTGACCTACGATAGAAAATGACTGGACTATTCATTTTTTAAAAAATTAAAAAATTGGATTGATAAATAAAATATGAAGAACAATGGTAGGAGAAATATAATACTCTCTTTAGTCTTCTACGACAAAACAACAACATATTACATAATACAAACTAAACCAATTGAAACAACAGCATAGTAAGGACACCGTTGCTTATCAAAGGCAATTCAAATGTGAAAGAGGTAAAAGACTACTCTCATCCATACATCTAAAATATCAGTGCTTCCAAATTAAGGCTAAGAGAATAGAGGTAATCCAGAAGTTTTCTAGCTCGCTTCCATTATCATATTGACATTATTGTAATAAACCTAGCAACAATATGGCATGCATCTTATACAATAACATTTACGTAAAGATATATGCACGTTAATCATACATATAGCAGTGGAAGCATAACCGGAACTAAAATACCTCCAGCCATTGCTCCACCGTCGAATGATCCTCTTGTCTCTTGCTTTTGAATCTTCTACCCTCTCCCTTAAGCACGATCGATGGTGTATTGCTTGTGCTTTGTGGGGATACGGACCCAAAACGAGCTTATAAAATGCCTCATTACCTCTGCCCATCGAAGAGGAGGAAACAAATGAAGCATGGGCATTAACGTGTGCGTGTGTAGGGGTTATGCATTAAATGGACCACAATCCGAACAGTAGGAAGAGTAGGTAAATTAAAAAATCTTACATTCTGCCACTTGGTCCATTTAACCCAACGCAAATATAACAAGAAATCAAATATATGAATCATGGCGATAGATCCTCTTATAGTGAGTATTATCTTCCATGTATCATATAAAACAAAATTTCTTATTACTACCCCTTCAACTTAGTGAATAAACCGTATGTTTATTCTAGGTCCAAACTAAATGACATTTCTCAAAAACCAATCAAAATATGTGTGTACAAAATATATGAGAAAATATCAAAATTAAATAAGAGTTTCATTAAAGTAATAAATGTACAACAAAATCACATTATGGAACCAAGTCCCATTTGCACTACGTGATCCTTAAACTGCTTAGGTGGCATGCCTTTAGTTAAAGGATCCGCAATCATCAAATCAGTGCTAATGTGCTCTATGACAACTTTCCTTTCCTTAACACATTCTCTTATGGCTAAATACTTAATATCTATATGCTTACTTCGACTTCCACTCTTATTATTTTTAGCCATAAAGACCGCAACGGAGTTGTTGCAATATAACCTTAATGGCTTAGAAATTGAATCAACAACTCTAAGCCTAGATATGAAACTCTTGAACCATACACCATGCGAGGTGGCCTTAAAACATGACACGAACTTAGCCTCCATAGTGAAAGTAGCAATCAGGGTCTGCTTGGCACTTCTCTAAGGTACAGCTCTACCAGCAAGCATGAAAATATAACCAAATGTTGATTTCTTTGAATCAATGCAGCCAGCAAAGTCTGAATTGGAGTATCCAACTACTTCTAAGTTCTCAACTCGCCAATACATAAGTATGCAATCTTTGTGCCCTGAAGATAACTCATAACCTTCTTGCAACTTTCCAGTGGTCAATACCTAGATTACTTTGATATCTTCCTAACATTCCAACAGCATATGCAATATCAGGTTGAGTGCAGACTTGAGC
Source organism: Erythroxylum rotundifolium (assembly GCA_027563915.1). Taxonomy (NCBI): domain Eukaryota; kingdom Viridiplantae; phylum Streptophyta; class Magnoliopsida; order Malpighiales; family Erythroxylaceae; genus Erythroxylum; species Erythroxylum rotundifolium. The sequence goes on along the minus strand of JAOSBO010211971.1, from coordinate 6,464 downwards.
ATACATAAGGCTTCCAACAGCTGAAGCATATGGAATGTTCTTCATGTGTTCCCGTTCAAAATCATTCTTCGGGCATTGATTCAAACAGAATTTATCACCCTTCACTATAGGTGCTACACTTGGTGCACAATCTTTCATCTGAAATCTCTCTAAAACTTTGTTGATATAAGTCTCTTGACCCAAAATGTCTCGAGATCTTTCCCTATGGATCTTGATGCCAATGACATAAGATTCCTTACTCATATCTTTCATATCAAAATTCTTTGAGAGAAATTGTTTCACCTCATATAGCAAATCCTTCTCATTAGTCGTAAGTAAGATGTCATCCATGTATAACACAAGAAAACAAGTCTTACTCCCACTAACCTTCTGACATAAACACTGGTCCATTGTATTCTCTTCAAACCAAATGAAGAGATGACCTCATGGAATTTTAGATACCATTGTCAGGAGGCTTGTTTTAATCCATATATGAATTTGTTAAGCTTGCAGACTAAATGCTCACTATCACTAGAGGAGAATCCTTCAGTTTGTTTCATGTAAACCTCTTCTTCTAGTTTACCATTGAGGAATGTCATTTTCACATCCAATTGAAGTAACTCAAGATCAAAATGATCTAATAATGCCATGATCACACGAAGAGAATCTTTCTTAGATACAGGAGAAAATGTTTTCATGTAATCGATTCCTTTTCTTTGAGTGAACCCTTTGGCAAGAAGTCTTGCTTTATGTCTCTCAATGTTGCCTCATGAGTCTTTCTTTGTCTTAAAAGGCCATCTACATCCAATGGCTTTGACACCATTTGGCAACTCAACAAGATCCCAGACTTGATTAAATACCATAGAATCCATCTCATCCTTCATAGCATTGTACCACAAGTCTGATTCCTTAGAACCCATGGCTTGTGAAAACGTTTCAGGATCATTTTCAGCTCCAATGTTGTAATCTGACTCTTGTAAATATACTATATAATCACTAGGTATTGCTGACCCTCTAACCTTAGTAGATCTCCTCAATGTTGTATCATCATCTTCACGAAGAACTTGTTGCTCAACCTGTTGTTCAACTATTTCTGGTTGTTCCTCATTTACAACTTGATCTACTAGATTGGTATTAACAGCTTGTGGAACTTCAGTAACTGGTTGTCTAACACCCATTTTAACTTGAGGGGGGTGGATGACAATTAATCTATCACTTGAACCAGAGGGTTGAGCTTCACAATGGCCCTTTTTAAAAATTATGTCTAGAAAATGAGCACTCCTACTGATCAAGTCATTCTCAAGAAGTTTTGCATTTCTTGATTCCACAATCCTAGTGCTGTGAGATGGTCCTTGGATCTAGCTTCTTCTCCTGTGAGTTGTAATGGTCCTTGGATCTAACTTCTTCTCCTGTGGGTTGTAATACCCACTAGTGGTCCTTGGATCTAGCTTCTTCTCCTGTGGGTTGTAAATTCTCACTTCAGACGGGCATCCCAAATGCATATATGTCTCAAACTCGGCTTCCAATAACTCAAAAGGTCTCTTTAAGACAGCCTTGGTTGGAACTCGGTTTAATATATACACTGCCGTTTTAAGAGCTTCAGTCCACAGGAATTAAGGAAGTTTTGTGTTACTCCTCATACTTCTTACCATATCCATTAATGTTCAGTTTCTTCTTTTTGCCACATCATTCTAATCCGGAGAACTAGGCATGGTGTACTAGGCAACAATCTCATATTCCTAAAGAAACTTCGCAAAAGGACCAAGTGCTTGTCCACTTTTAGTATATCTATCATAGTACTCTCCACCTTTATCTGATCTCAAGATCTTAATCAGCTTTTCACATTGATTCTCTACTTCAGCCTTAAACATTTTAAAGGTGTCTAAAACTTTGTCTTTAGAACGAAGTAAGTGGAGATACGTAAATCACGAAAAATCATCTATGAAGGTGATGAAGTATTTAGGACTATTTGCATCCATATCTGGACAACAAATATCTATATGTACGATTTCTAACAAGTTTGTACTCCTCTTGGCACCCCTTTTAGACTTGGTAGTTTGCTTACCCTTAATGCAATCCACGCAAGTCTCAAAGTCAGCAAAATCCAAAGTATTAAGTACCCCTTCATTTACTAATATCTTAATTCTCTTAATAGAGATGTGTCCTAATCTACAGTGCCACATCATAGAGGATTCTTCATTCGTAACACATCGTTTTAATCCAGCAGTGACATGCATCGAACTATAGGCATCCTCATTTTGCAATTGAGTGGAATAAAGACCATTAGATAATGTACCATAACCAATAACTTTAGATCCATTACATAAATTGAAACCAAAATCTGAAAAGTTAAAGGAAAAACCAAAAGGTACAAGTCTTGATACAGAAATCAAAATTCTAGAGAAATTTGGAACATAAAATGTCTTTTCCAAACACAAAATGAAACTATTGCTTAAAAACAAATTGTAAGTCCCGATAGCTTCCACATGTGAACTCGTCTTGCTTCCTGAATAAATGAATTGTTCACTTCCCACCGACTTCCTTAGGTTTTGCATACCCTACAAGGTATTTGAAACATAGATTGTAGAACCAAAGTCAACCCACCATGTGTTATGATTAACATTAACCATATTAGATTCATAACAAACAAATGAAATTTGAGTACCTTTCTTTTTCATCTAGATCTTGAATTTAGCGCAATCTTTCTTCATGTGTCTCTTCTTCTTGCAGAAGAAACACCTAGACGGTTTCTTTATATCGGACTGAGGGGGAATTTTCCCTTTTCCCTTGCCTTTGACATCATCCTGTCTCTTCTTTCCTAAAATGGTCAAATTGACTCGTTCACCCTCTTCCATCAATAACCTCTCCTCTTCTTATACACACATGGTCAACAAATCATTAATCTACCACTTTTCCTTATGTGTGTTGTAAGAAATCTTGAAATGACCGTATTATTGAGGCAGAGTGCACATAATGTAATGCACCATGAAAGATTCCGGTATAGTAAACTCCAATGCTTTTAGCTGAGCTGCTATGTCCCTCATACGCATGATATGATCACGAACGCCCTTTATCCTAGTGAGCCTCAATGATGACAACTTAATAATCAAAGTGCTGGCAAAGGCTTTATCAGATGTAGCGAACTGCTCATCAATGGCCTTCAACAAATCTCTGACATTATTATGATGTTCGACAGAACTACGAATACCAGCTGATATCTTAGTCTTTATGAACATCACGGAGAGGCGATTAGACCTCTCCCACTTTTCATAAAGAGCAATAGCTTTTGGAGTGCTGGTCTCAGTCATACTCGGTGGTTCGTCCTTCCTAATAACATAGTCTATGTCCATCCAGCCTAAATGAAGCAGAATTCTCTCCTTCCACACCTTATAGTTGTCACCTCTTAATTCGAGAATGTCACACTTAATATCAGAAATATTAACTGTCTGAGTAACTGCATATTAAGAAATAAAATATATGCTTGTTATATATATATATAATTCGAGGCCAAAATATAATTCATGGTTTATCAATGTAAATCATGCATTTAACAGATGAATCTAGTGATATAAAACTTGCCTGTAGGCTAAAGGTTTACTCAATTAGATTCATCTACACTTTATGACAAAATTACTAATGAATTGTGTTCCTTTTCTTAATTCCTATGGGTAAACTAAGAAATATAATTCGATATTTTATCCTAATTAATCATACATATATAACAAAATTTCTGTGGGTAGATTTTATCATATCACGTATGATTAATTACAATTAATGATTTAATTTGATCTTAAAACTAAATATATAATCCTAATTAATTTGAGATGCTGTGTCTACTCCCAATAATTAAAATCATATGATCACTAACATTGTCTTAAAGCATTAAATTAAAGCTTAAACATTTGCATTAATTAATAAATAATGCAAATAAATCAAATAATAATGTACAAATTATTTAATCTAATTTCGCATGTATAATAATCACATGTAATTTGTGCAAATATCAAACAATTATAATATGCATGTCAAAACTTAAATTCCAACATAAGATATACATAATTAAAAAATTAATATTTTTCGTCATGTTGGAGCCCCGACATTCCACACCAGCAAAGGACGCCAGAGCTCGAGTGAACACCGATAATGGGACGAGGACGACCAGGCAACGTGCACGAGACGTCGCAAAGCCGACCATGCAACGCTCCAAAAATGGCAACGTCCAAAGCCTCACATATGTCCATCGTCGTCCCTCCTCTCCTTCATGGTCCAAACAACGTCGAATGCTCCATGGAGCACAAAGACATGACTCTCATGTCCCCAACATGTCAAAAATGCGTCAAAAATAATCAACAACCCAAGCACAACTCACACGGCAGAAAATCAACCAAAAACAGAGTATAACATAGACATGTTTTTCACAGTTCATAAGCAAGGCAGAGATATTACTTCACTCTGATACCAAATGTAATAAACCTAGCAACAATATGGCATGCATCTTACACAATAACATTTACGTAAAGATACATGCACGTTAATCATACATATAGCAATGGAAGCATAACCAGAACTAAAATACCTCTAGCCATTGCTCCACCGTCGAATGATCCTCTTGTCTCTTGCTTTTGAATCTTCTAGCCTCTCCCTTAAGCACAATCGATGGTGTAACATTCCAATACCCATGTTAAGGCTAGAATAAATAATTATGAGAAATTTCTGTGAAAATAGGAAAATACACGTCATGCATAAGTTAATTGTGACGTACACATTTATTTTGCATATTCCTATGATTGTACATGCATTCATCAGCGTTCTGGGTAAATGATATTGTGAAATGTGGCATCCTTGTACTTTGACACATGACCCACACGCAAGGAACATCCGTGGTTAAGTGTGTTGCTGGAGAGAAATTGCTGAAGCTTAATGATATGTCCTTATGTTTTTGTTCTTCACCGAAAACAACTTCTTTACCAAAACTCTTCTCTAGTCCATCCATCGAAACAACTAAGTGTTAAATTTTCGTGCTATTGATTCACCCTCACCTGCTGGAGATTTTGTGAAACCAAGTAAGTTATTCTGATAGTATTTCTACAGTGTAAATATATACATGCATGCATGGGTTTGAGGATTGAGATTTCGGTGATGAATGAATTTACTGAAGATTTACAAACCATGGATATGTTGTTGTAAGATATTGTTAATGTAAGTTGGAGCTAGAAGAATCATTGAAATTGTGTTTAGGAAGAGTGTAAAATTCTGGGAAAATGATGATATTTCGAGTTTAATGGAGATTAGTGAAATACTTATAGTTAAAGAAAATAATGGTTGGATGTTCACGGTGTTCACGATTTGTTTTTCTTGTTGATGTATGTGAATGCTTTTGAAAATGTATGAACATGAATTTAAATGAGTTTGATGGTAAGAAACGAGGATTAAGAAAGGTTATGGTATAAAAAGGGGTTTAATGAAGTGAAAATGTAGATATTGGTGGAAGAAAAATGCATATATTGAAAGTTGCAAAGGTGCAGAAAAATGGAAATTTGGGAATATGGCGTATTTGGGTTTTGATAGATTATTAGTGATCAGGTGATGTGAAATGGTTCTTGGAGCTGAAATATAAATAAAATGATATGTATAAGATTAGTATAGAGAGTTAGATATGGAAAGGCATATGCTTTGTTTCTTCACTGAGAATGTATGAATACTTAAGTGCTTATATGAGAGTTGATGAGGGCTTAGAGATATCCAGGAGCATAGACATATCGTCTGTGTTTTATCGTCTGTGGTTGACTTCCTTTTCGTCTTAAGTTGACCACACTTCGTCTGTGTTTTATCGTCTGTGGTTGACTTCTGTTTCGTCTTAAGTTGACCACACTTTGTCTGTGTTTTATCGTCTGTGGTTGACTTCCCTTTCGTCTTAAGTTGACTATACTTCGTCTGTGTTTTATCGTCTGCTTTGACTTCACTTCGTCTGCTTTGAATTGCGTCTGCTTTGACTTCACTTTGTCTGCTTTGACTTCACTTTGTCTCTTTTGAATTTTGTCTGCTTTGAACTTCGTCTGCTTTGACTTCACTTCGTCTGCTTTGACTTCACTTCGTCTGCTTTGAATTTCGTCTTCTTTGAACTTCGTCTGCTTTGAATATCGTCTGCTTTGACTTCACTTCGTCTGCTTTGAATTTCGTCTGCTTTGAACTTCGTCTGCTTTGAATATGGTCTGCTTTGACTTCACTTTGTCTGCTTTGACTTCACTTCGTCCGCTTTGAAGTTCGTCTGCTTTGAATTTCGTCTGCTTTGAGAATTCGTCTAACCTTAGACACTTCGTCTGTCTTTTGGCATATCGTCTGCTTTGTGTTTTGTCTGTTTTTTTTTAATTGTCTATTCTCCGCTTCGTCTATCTCTTAGCGTTGCGTCTGTCTTTTGGCGCTTCGTCTATGTTTTATCATCTGTTTTGACTTTTATCGTCTGCTTTGATCTCTATCGTTTGTGT
>JAOSBO010211950.1:2381-16218 GCA_027563915.1 Erythroxylum rotundifolium | reverse complement strand
GATTGCGTTAGTTCGCTCTGTTCACGACTTCACAAGACCATTTTATGGGAATGTGTTAGCTCGTTCTATTTATGGACCTCCCAGAACTTTTGATGTGCTTATGTGTTGACAAGTTTATTGAACGCGTGACTGGATTGTTTATAAAGTTTATGACGAATTGAGAATTAAAATTTTTAAATGATTTTTATTTATTACTAGTTATAAGATCGTTACCCACGAGATTTAAAGCCCACCCTTATTCCATCCCATCTACAGGTGATGAGCAAGAAATTGAGTGAGTGGGCATAAAGGCATTACTCAGGATCTTACTTATTTTGTATTTTAATTTAGCTTTTGTAAAATAAGACTTTAGTTGCATTTTGAGCAAATCGTATTTTGTATGAATTATTTATTTTTGGATTATGATGTATTGGGACTTGAAATGCACATTAAAGCCTTGTAAAACTCTTATCTTTTTACAGAAATGAAATATGATTGTGATTTGTTCATGATCCTCAAAGTTTGTGTATTTCATTTTTTTTAAGCATTCATAAGGGTGAGATTTTGCGTTCTAAGTTTTAGGGTAAATTTGTAATGATCTGGGCCGAATGAGACATAATAGTCTTCTTGGAAGTGGTAGATTATCTTTTCAGCTTTTTTTTTAATGATGTAAAGTATGAAGTTGTTCGAAATGGGGATTAGGAGATATGGTCATTATAAGAGGTAGTGTTGTGTTGGATGCATATAGGACAGCTATAGTGAAAGATGGGAATTTGTCGTATGTGATGAACCAAGGGAGTAAGATTTATAAGTTTAATGAAATAAATTGATAATGGAATGTTTAAGGAGTTCATATTGCATTTAGAAGAAGTGATTTTGAGAAGATTACGAGTAAAAGTGGTATGGGGTGTTTGAGTTTGGAATGGCAGATTTGAAGGTTTCACCGCAGCAAACTTTCCCGAAAGGTACTTCTGCCTTTAATTAGTGATTTCACCGTGGCAAAGTTTGGAGTTTAGCCGCAATGAAGTTTCCCTGAGAAGTCCTTAGAATATTATCCTAGTTTTGCCGAGGAAAAATTATTTAGTATGCCGCAGTGAATTTTTCCCGAGAGCTCTTCAGAGGGTCCTTAAATTTTGCTGCGGCGAACCTGCCCACGCTGATGCTAAAGATTTTCTTATAGTTTGAAGTCTTCAACTTCCCTTTCACTCATTTGTTACCCGACCATCTTAAACCATCGCCTCGGTATAGGCAAAAAGGAACCTGGGTTCAACACTTTTGAGATGTTATTAGGAAGCAGATGAACCAATGAGGGTTATGGAAATAACCCTACAGGGAAATACATGGGCTCAGGTTCTATGTCATCTGGAATTGTTGGGCTCCGAAAATGGGGTCCAGCATTCTTATAGTATCAGAGCGACTAGTTTTAGATCCATGATGGGGACTAGGTTTAAGGGTATCCTAGGCTTTGAATGAATAGTTTTAAAGATATAAAATGAACATGCATTGTTTTTCAATAAACCTCATGCATTGTTTTGTATTGTTTTACATGATTTGAAATTGTATTTTTGGAAGCATAAACTAAGAGTTTTCTTAAAACGTTTTCAATTGAAGGAGTAAATATGCTGCCTCAAAAAAGAACTCGAGGAGCTCGAACTCGATCTGACTTGCACTGAGGAAGTATGGGTGAATCGTTTGTTCCGCAAGATGTGGGGATTCATTTTGCTCCTGCTTCTGAGGCACCTAGTATGTAGCATGAAGTGCCACCACCTCCTCCTCCTATGCCTACTATGGATCTATGGTTCTTTTAAGCCTTTGCTCAGGCTCTCACTTATGCCACAGGCCAAGGGTCATAAGATTCGATGCCAGCTCCAGTGGAGAGAAGTGGACAGTATGATAAGCTCCGTCTTGCTACAGATGAAGTGAAACTAGATTATGCAGTGAGCTTGCTATAGGGGGACGCACTGCATTGGTGGGAATCACCGCCTTACAATCAGGTTATGCCTCCGATGTTATCATGGAGAGATTTTGTAGAAGTGTTCAAGAAGAAGTATCTCTCCAAGGTTTATGTGCAAGAGAAGGCCAGACAGTTTCTAAATCTCACTCAGAAGGACATGAGTGTGAATGAGTACGAACTGAAGTTCACTCAACTTTTCCGATATGCGGCCAACATTGTGGTGAATGAGGAGGAAAAATGCTGCAAGTTTGAGGGAGGACTTCATTTAGGGATTAAGGAGAAGGAGCTTGATCCATAACTTTTTTGACTATCAGTATTTGGTAGATGCTGCACTTTAGGCTGAGAAACTGGAAAATATCAAGTCTGAAGTGAATAAGAAGAGGAAAAACTAGGAGCAGTCTTTCAAGAAGAGAATGAGTGCTCTAATGCCTGAAAGGAGTACAAGGAGTTCCCATACTCAGAGTAATGTGGGGAGTAACGCCTCCACTAAAAACTAGAAATCAAGGGCAGCTTTAGTGCAAACCTTAACTGTGGGAGGCAATAGCAGGGTAGAGAGGAATAGGTGTACAGACCCTCAATGTGAGCTTTGTGGGAAATTTCACAGAGAAGAGTGCTCTAAGTTACTTGGAGCGTGTTTTGGATATGGGGAGAAGGGACACATGATCAGGGAATGTCCTAAGATGATAAGGCAAGAGGGGTCACAGTTGCAAGCGCCAAGGAGAGCAGAAACAGTGGGAAACAGGCCAGTCATTGAGGTGGGAAGCTCTGAGGCTGTAAGGAAGGCTATTCCTCCAGGAAGGCCAAAGGATCAAGCACAGGCCAGGGTGTTTTCCATGACCAGAGAGGAGGCTGCAACCGCACCTGAAGTTGTCACGACTATGGCTCGTTTATTTAGTTTTAAAGTATATGTTTTAATTGATACTGGCTCCACGCACTCATTTGTTTCTATAAGCATGACATTATGTGAAGTGAATTTGGTGCCATTAGAATATCCATTGATTGTTAGCACTCCTTTAGAGAGGAAGGTGATAATAAGTCAAGTGTATAGAGATTGTGAACTGGTTATTGAGGGTGCTAAACTGGTAATGGACTTATTGCCATTAAAGCTAAAGGGTCTAGATGTTATATTGGGTATGGATGCTATGGAGAAATATTATGGAAAGTTAGACTGTAGTCTCAAGAGGTAGAGTTTGATTTTGGTAATGGAGCGAAGGTGATTTTTAGAAGAGACAGAAGAATGCTACCACCTAGAATGATTTTAGCATTGTTAGCCAACAAGATGATGAAAAAGGGGTGTGAAGCCTTCTTAGCACATATCGTGGATACCAATTTGGATGAAAGGAAGTTAGAAGATTTTCCGATTATAAGGGAGTTTCCCAACATGTTTCTAGAAGACTTACCTAGTTTGCCACCTGTGAGCGAAATTGAGTTTACCATCAACTTGAGTACTGCACCTATTTCTATACCACCATATAGTATGGCACTAGCATAATTGAAAGAGCTCAAGGAACAGTTGGAAGAGCTATTAGAGAAAGGGTTTATAAGGCCGAGTTCATCGCCATGGGGAGTGCTTGTCCTATTTGTTAAGAAGAAAGATGGGACATGGCGTATGTGTATCGATTATCGGAGACTCAATAAGGTGACCATTCAGAACAAGTATCCTTTGCCATGAATCAATGATTTGGTCGACCAGTTACAAGGGGCACATGTTTTCTCTAAAATTGATCTCAAGACAGGCTACTATCAACTTAGAATCAGAGAGGTTTATGTAAGCAAGATAGCCTTTAGGGCTCGTTATGGGCACTATGAGTTCCTAGTCATGCCATTTGGATTGACTAATGCTCCGTCTGCATTTATAGATCTTATGAATAGAGTCTTCAAGGAGTATCTGGATAAGTTTGTCATAGCGCTTATCGACGACATTATGGTTTACTCCAAAGATGATGAAGAACATGAAAAAATCTCTGGATAGTGTTGCAAACACTAAAAGAGAAGGGACTTTATGTCGAATTCAGAAAATGTGAATTTTGGCTTCATGAGGTGATCTTTCTTAAGCATATGATCTCGAAGGATGGAGTACATGTTGATCCAAGAAAAACTGAAGCAGTGGTGAAGTGGCATGCACCAAAGACAATTGCAGAAGTCAAGAGTTTTCTGAGTCTAACAGGCTATTATATGAAGTTTGTGGAAGGATTTCTATGATAGCTACTCCGATGACTAAATTATTAAGGAAAAATCAAAAGTTTATGTAGAGTGATGAATGTCAGAAAAGCTTCGAAAAGCTTAAGCACAGATTGACAGGTGCTCCAATTCTGACCTTGCCTATAGGAAATGAGGGTTATACTATTTATAGTGATGCTTCAAGGAACGGTTTGGGCTGAATGTTGATGCAGGAAGACAAAGTAATAGCTTACGCCTCGCGGCAATTAAAGTCGTATTAGTTGAATTATCCAACACATGATCTGGAATTGGCAGTAGTAATTTTTGCCTTGAAAATGTGGAGACATTATTTGTATGGGGTTCAGATGAGGATTTTTATGGATCACAAAAGTCTTAAATAGTTACTGAGTTAGAAAGAGCTAAATTTGAGATAGAGAAGGTGGTTAGAGTTGCTCAAGGATTATGAGCTATTGATTGAATACCATCCAAGAAAGGCGAATGTGGTGGCAGATGCCTTGAGTAGGAAATCCTCCATAGCCTATGTTCAGACGGTTTATTTGTCGTTATTGATAGAGATGACTAAGCTGAAGATAAATTTGACACAGGAGAAGCCAGATTGCATTTTGGAAAATTTTAGAGTGAGACCGATACTCAAGGAAAAAGTTAAGGAGTTGCAAGCACAAGATGCAAAATTGAACAAACTTCAAGGAGAAATTCAGAATGGTAAGAAATCTGAAGTGGTAGTAAAGGATGATGGACTTATGGTTATAGGCAATAGACTTTGTATTCCGAATGTCAAGGAGGTAAAGGATGAGATACTTGACAAGGCACATAATGCGCCTTATGTTATGCACCCAGGTAGCACTAGAATGTACAAAGATTTAAAAAAGCATTTCTGGTGGAAATGAATGAAGAGGGATGTAGCAGAATATGCAAGTAAGTGTCTAGTGTGTCAGCAAGTCAAGGTTGACACCAGGCACTTTCAGGCAAGTTAAGGCCATTGTCCATTCTTGAGTGGAAGTGGCAAAGGGTGACTATGAATTTTCTGATGGACCTAAGACCAGTAGGAAGCATGATGCTATATGGGTTATCGTTGATCGTTTGATGAAGTCAGCCCATTTTCTGGCAGTTAAACAAACTAATTCTCTGCATGTACTAGCAAAGAAGTATATTGATGAGATAATGGGACTGCATGGGATTCCAGATTCTATAGTTTCTGATAGAGATCCTCGATTTATTACGAGATTCTGAGGAAGCTTATAAGAGGCCTTGGGAGCCAAATTAAATTTTAGCACTACTTTTCACCCCCAGACAGATGGTCAATCTGAGAGGACCATTCAGACCCTTGAGGGAATGCTTAGGGCATGTGTGATGGATTTCAAAGAAGCTTGGGATGAGCATTTTCCATTGGTCAAATTTGTTTACAATAATTCTTACCATTCAAGCATTCAGATGGCTCTTTATAAAGCACTGTATGGGAGGAGATGTAGAACTCCTATATGCTGGAATGAAGAAGGAGAAAGGAGATTAGTGGGACCAGAGTTACTTCAAATGAAAGTTGACAAGGTCAACTTAATTAAGCAGAGGCTTAAAGTAGCACAAGACAGAAAGAAAAGTTATACTGATGCACACCGGAAGGAAATGGAGTATGAAGTGGGTGAGAAAGTTTTCCTTAAGACATCTCCTTGGAAAGGAGTTATGAGGTTTGGCAAGAAGGGTAAGTTAAGTCCAAGATATGTGGGTTCATATGAGATTCTTGAAAGAATTGGACTGCTAGCCTATAGGTTGGCATTACCATCGAAATTATCGCAGATACATGATGTCTTCCATGTTTTAATGTTGAGGAGGTATAGATTGGATACCTCTCACATCATTCAGCTCGCTAACATTCAGTTGAGAGATGATATGACTTATGAGAAGATTCCAGTGGAGATTTTGGATACCAAGGAAAAGGTTCTCAGGAACAAGACAGTTCAACCAGTCAAAGTCCTATGGAGCAACCATTCCATGGAAGAGGCTACGTGGGAGCCCTTGGAAGCCATGAAGGAGAAGTATCAACATCTCTTCGACGACTCAAGTAAGAATTTCGAGGACGAAATTTTTTTAGAAGGGGAGAAATGTTGGCCCCGAAATTTTTTATTATTTATTTAAGTGTGAATTAAATGAATTATGATGTTTTGATGAATTTAATTTTTGGTGTTTAATTATTATGTTAATATTATAACGATATATGGTATTAAAGTAGTAAGAATGTTGGAGGGTAAAATGGGAAGATCACTTAAGGAGGAAAGAACTTAAGCATTAAAGGAAGGGTAAGATGGACTTTTAATACTCATTAAGGGTAGAATAGGAAGAAGAAGAGGTGTCTTGCAAATAGAAGAAGAAGAAACGAAAATTAAGAGAGGAAGAAGAGAGAGTTGTCGTAGGAGAAGAAGAAAAGAAGAGAAAGTTGGCTAGTTTCCATATTTCTTAGTTCTAGAGAGTGATTTTGGAGTTGTTCAAGAAGCCAAAAAGAAAGAGGAAGATTAGAGCTTACATTTGAGCTAAGAAATTCATTAATTGGTGAAGATTCAAGGTAAGTGTATGATTTCACCTTTGGATTTTTGGAAGGGTTTTGAAGCATGAAGCTTAAGAAATGCATGCGTTTAGGTATTCTAGGATTAATGTTAGTGTAGGCATTTTCTTCGAGTTCACAATTGGAAGTCATATTGAATTGGGATTTTGGCAATATTGAAGGAAATCAAGAGGAGTGGCACCTTTGAGCTATTGATAAGCAAGGAAGTTCAAGGTGGGTACCATTTTTATAATTGGATAATAATTCATTAATGTTTCTTTAAAATCAACATGCTAAATGTTTTAAATTGTTTCATAAATGTGCATACATTGCTCTTCAAATGCTTTGATAAAGTGTTATATGCTTGTCATGTGAATATTGTGTGGAGGAATCATGAAAAGAATGCGAAAATAATTTTATTTTCTTATGTTATGTTTACGAAATCCCTTTTCGAAAAACATGCCATTTTGGGCAACAAGTTTGCAAGATATGAAACGTATGTTATGTGGGTTTGGTTTGGTCCATTCCGTTGTCAAGTGCACTTTGACCAAAGGCTTCTCCCACCTACCCGCAAGTGGCATGGAGCTTGTTCAAGCACTCCCTCATGTTTACAACTACGCAAAACCACTATATGGGATTGCGTTAGTTCATTCGGTTCATGATTTCATAGGACCATTTTATAGGAATGTGTTAGCTCGTTCTGTTTATGGACCATTTTGATGTGCTTATGTGTTGACAAGTTTATTGAATGCGTGAATGAATTGTTCACAAAATTTTTGATGAATTAAGAATTAGGAAATATGTGTTTCATGATGTATGTACATTTTTCAATGGTTTTTACTTATTACTGGTTATAAGATCGTTACCCACGAGCTTTAAAGCTCACCCCCATTCCATCCCATCTATAGGTGATGAGCAAGAAATCAAGTGAGTGGACATAAAGGCATTACTCAGGATCTTACTTATTTTGTATTTTAATTTAGCTTTTGTAAAACAAGTCTTTAGTTGCATTTTGAGCAAATTCTATTTTGTATGAATTATGTGTTTTTGGATTATGTGTATTGTGGCTTAAAATGCCTATTATAGCCTTATAAAACTCTTATCTTTTGATAAAAATGAATTATGATTATTATTTGTTCATGATCCTCAAAGTTTGTGTATTTCATTTTTTAAGCATTCATAAGGGCAAGATTTTGCGTTCTAAGTTTTAAGCTAAATTTGTAATGATCTGGGCCGAATGAGACATAATTGTCTTCTTGGAAATAGTAGATTATCTTTTCAGCTTTTTTTTAATGATGTAAAGTATGAAGATGTTGGAAATAGCGATTGGGAGATATGGTCATTATAAGGGGTAGTGTTGTGTTGGACGCATATAGGACAGCTATGGTGAAAGATGGGAAATTGTCGTATGTGATGAACCAAGGGAGTAAGATTTAGGAGTTTAATGAAATAAATTGATAATGTTTAAGGAGTTCATATTGCATTTAGAAGAAGTGATTTTGAGAAAATTACGAGTAAAAGTGGTATAGGGTGTTTGAGTTTGGAATGGCATATTTGAAGGTTTCAATGCGGCGAACCAATTTCAGCCACGGCAAAATTTTCCCAAAGGGTACTTCTGCCTTTAATTAGTGATTTCACCGCAGCAAAGTTTGGATTTCAACCACGGCGAAGTTTTCCCGAGGGGTCCTTAGAACATTATCCTGATTTCGCCGTGGCGAAATTATTTAGTATGCCACAGTGAATTTTTCCTAAAAGCTCTTCAAAATGTCCTTAGATTTCACCGCGGTGAACCCGCTCACACTGATGCTGAAGATTTTCTTATAGTTTGAAATCTTCGACTTCCCTTTCACTCGTTTGTTACACGACTGTCTTAAACCATCGCCTCGGGATAGGCTAAAAAGAACCCGGGTTCAACACTTTTGAGATGTTATTGGGAAGTAGATGAAACAATGAGGGTTATGGAAATAGCCTTACAGGGATATACATAGGCTCAGGTTCTATGTCATTTGAAATCGATGGGCTTCGAAAAGGAGGTTCAGCTTTTGCTCTTTCTCATGTTCAGTATTGTATGCAATCTTAGTTTGTTTGTTTAGTTTAATTTTTAATTAAAATCCTCAATTTGATTCATAGGTTAGAAAATAGAAAAGGGGTAATTACCAATATTTACAATCTTCATATGATCGACTTGTACTTGCTTGCGCTAGTTACAGCTACGCTGTACACTTGCGATGTATGTTTAATATTGATAAAACAATCATCAATTAAATTTTTAGTATTGTTGCCGGGGATTGTAATATTAAGAAATCCTAGCTTTTATTATCCTAACAATTATTTTATTACTTATTTTATTTTATGTTCCTTTTGACTTATTCATTTATTTATCTTTTGAACTTCTCCACTTTGACTCTAAGTTATGGCTTATTATTAGAATCTGAGATTCATCGTTATAGCTACAAACCACAACAACGGAAGGATGAAATGGACAGTATTCTCCTAGAAATTATGATATGTCATCGCCCATTGCAACATCACAATTTTGGAAATAAAGTTACAGTGACATGTTTTTGGAGGTTCAACCGATATCCATACTGTATTACGACATTTGTGGGAGTAACCATTACTATCATGAATGTCAAACACCAAATTATATGTGGGAGCAACCAAGCATACACAATCAATCTCAGATAACATCATACCAGAATACTTATTATTTAGAGTGGAGTAACCTTTATGTATTTGATACACATAATTTATAAATTAATACATATTATTAATTTATTTAAAAATGCTCAACGAGTAGTAAATGTGAATTTTCTCTTGAAAATGGTAATTAGGAAATTGATTGATTCAAAATGTTCATATAGTTATAAAAATATATGATGCGAATAGCTTTGTTGAAAAGAAATTAAATGTTATAAAAAATTATAGAAAGTTGCAATATTAAAAAATTTGAATGAAAGCTACCATAATTGTTGAAAATTAATTATTGAATAGATTAGAGAACACACTTCGAATGAAGAGGAATGTATGGTTAGGTAGGAATGTCAATGAGTCGGGTCACCCCTGGCCTGCCCTCAAGCCATGGTTACTCGTGGCCCGATCAGGCCGACCGGACTGGACCGATTTTGCCATCCTTATTGTTAGTAAGAATTTAAGCGGGGACTCATTTGCTGACAACATTTATCTATTTGACTCATAATAAAAGATGATGGCATTGTCTACGTCATGGTACTGCAACCACAAATGCTTACTTTATCCCAACCATCCCATAAAAGTCTTTGCCATCTCCAATCATTATACTAAAATTTTACCTCAAATTTGACGTCAAAAAGAAAATTTTAAACATTTTTTACACTAAAATTTTTATACTCTCTAATCATTTTACACTAAATTTAGTGATCTTAAAAGAATATTATACAATAATTTAGTTATTACCCATAGTAATTTATTTTATACAATAATTTATTTTTATGAATTTATTTTATTTATTAAAAATTAAAATAAAATATTATTCGCAATTGGTTAATATATTATTTATTTAACATATAAAATTAATATTATTTTAATTTTAATTTAATTGTAATTTCGAGTTTGGATTTAGTTGTAATTTATTTTAATCTGATTGTAATTTAAACCTTTTTGTTGTGTTTTAATTTTTTTAAATCAATTTTGTGGTCTATTTTACATTTAAGTTTATTTACTTTTTATTTTTAAAATATTTGATTAATTAAGTTGTAACATTTATAAATAAGAATTATAAATAAATATTATATTTATTATTAGTATCATTTTAAAGGCCTTAACGAGATTTTGTAATGATATATACAATATAAAGTAATATATATTTTAAATTTAATTACCTAACAAATTGTGTGAATATATCAAAATATGATAAGGGTATAAAAGAAATAAGTAAATAAGAAAATAGTGAAAGATGTCATTTACAACTTTTTGTATATAAATAGTAACACGCTGAATTTAATGTAATATTATTTAATACACCAAAATGGCGGTGTTGGAAATTTATTTTTGGTCTTCCTGGGAAGGTAAATTTGATGTGTTGGTCGGAGTAGACTTACTGCTTTGGAGATGGCCTTAAATAAAAAAAAAATACCAATAGTCAAAAATAAATGAAAAAGAAACTTGTGTTGCTGTAAAGTTTCTCAGTTGAAGCCATACACCTTCGGATTCCACGTTTGGCCCGTGCTCATGAATTTACCGCCAACCCAATTCAATGTAAATCCACTTGTTCCAATCTCTTCTCTTCCGATCGCCACAACTATTTTGTCTTCTTATGTTCTCCTTCTTGCGTTTGGATTCACGTTTCCTCCTTAGTAAAGCACCAAACTTGTTTTAATCTCGTGCTCTTGAAATTTATCTTCTCCTTCCTACAGACTTCTAGTTCTTGCATGGTAATTTGAAATTTGTTAAGAAGTTTTTTGATATTTTAATGCAAGAATCAGTCTGAATAAAAAATTTAACAGAAGTAGTTTTGTTTGTTATGGTTAATAATTGCTTTTCATGCTTCGCGTAAAACTGTTAGCTTATCTTGTGATTGTTTTCCAATTAATCAATAAAATTCATAAATTTGGTGTTATTAGTATAGCTTTATACATACAGATAGATCTTCTAGATGCTTATTGTGGGTTGGAAAGATTTTGGTACAAGCTTGATGTAATAATGGCCTATTTGTCATACCATCCTCATCTTTGAGTTTTACTTCATCTTCTCATATATCAAATGGGTCTATGAGTCGCAACTTACCTAAATCTTTGACCTTTGGGCAGGACCAGCACCTAGTCTTGACGTTGTTAGTTTGGTCAAGCTTAGCTCCCAGTTTGGAGCAGCTTTTGAATGATTCTGCTCCTGCCTATAGTGATGCTGATATTACTGTTGAGGATGTATCGATAGGTGTTCATAAATGTATTCTAGCTGTTAGGAGCAGGTTTTTTCATGATTTATTTAAAAGAGAAAAGGACTCTTTAGATAAGGAAGGGAAGCTAAGTATTGCATGACCCAACTACTTCCTTATGGGAAGGTTGGATATGAAGCTTTCTTGATTTTTTTGAGCTATTTGTATACTGGGAAACTAAAACCATATACTGGGAAACTAAAACCATACCCCATCGAGGTGTCAACTTGTGTTGACACTGCATGTGCCCATGATGCTTGTCAACCTGGTATCAATTTTTCTATAGAACTGATGTTATGCATCATCCATATTCCAAGCACTAGAGCTCCTTTCCCTATTCCAGATAGTTTTTTGTATTCGTTGTTTAAATTTTGAGTTAGTGATGGTATCTTGTACAATTAATAACCATTTTTTTCTTAACCTGCATGTGGTTTCATATTAAGTTTGTAGAAAAGCAAAATTTTTAGTTTAATTTTTTGACTAGTGCTTTTATTCTTTTGGAATTGCAATTATCTAATTGATGCGTTAAGTGATGAAAAACTTTTGTATCATTCATTTGTGGTTGACTGTTAGTGAATATATAAAACCAATTAAGTTAGCCTCACATAGTAGCTTAAGTTTTTGTAGTGAAATGGTCGCTTAACATGGTATCAGAGCCTCTGTAACCAAGTAGTCGTGAGTTTAAGTGTAATTAATTCAGCACAAGGTAGAGTTAGCCTATGCAAGTTTCAAGCCCAAAGGGCTTTTACTTGAGGGGATGTGTTAGTGAATATATAAAACCAATTAAGTTGGCCTTACAAAACAGTTTAAGCTTTTGTGGTAAAACAGTCACTTAACATTGACTGCTTAGATCAATGGTGGAGAAGATGACAAGACTACTTTATTTACAAATTCCAAAATACTTAGTTTCAATTAACCTTTTTTTTTTGGTACACGGCTTCCAGCATCCGTTTCTGGTACTATCATGTTGAATAGATCTTCTTGTCTATATGTTGGTTGAAAATATTAACAAGATAAGATGAACTTGAGAGCCTAGATTTATACCTGAAACAGTCATTCGATTTTGATAAGAAACTGATTTCTACATGACATAAACATATATGCAGAAACGCCTTATGAATTTTGTTGAGAAGGCTCACGTGGAAGATGTTATCCCAATCCTTGTCGTTGTCTTCCATTGTCAATCAAATTGGCTACTTAATCAACGTGTTGATGATAGAATAGCTCAGTCCAATCTTCACAACATCTCTATAGAGAAAGAACCTCCATATGAAGTTGTAGAGAACATTCAACTGTGGTGCAAAAGGTCTCTGTCTCATAGTGAACAAATTGCAACAACTGTGGACCCCTTGCATGAAAAGAGAATCAGGAGAATACTGAAGGCACTAGACTCGACTGATGTGGAACTTGTCAAACTTCTCCTTACTGAATCTGAAATTACTATAGATGATGCTAATGCTCTCCATTATGCCGAGCATATTGTGACCCCAAGGTTGTTGCGGAGGTAATTAACCTTGGTCTTGCTAATGTCAAGCTTAGAAATTTACAAGGTTACACTGTTCTCCACATTACCGCAATGCGAAGAGCCATTAATTATAGTGTCATTACTGGAGAAAGGAGCTTATGCATCAGGCTTAATGTTGGATGGACAAAGTGTTGTTAACATTTTCCGGCAGTTAACGAGGCCAAAAAGATTATCGTGCAAAGATTAAGCAGGGGCAGGAATCAAACAAAGACCTTATATGCATATTCTAGAGAGAGAAATGCACAGAAATCCTGTGCTGCGGATGTGTCCATCAAGTTCAAGGCAATGGCTCATGATCTGCATATGAAGCTTCTGAACCTTGAGAATAGAGGTATTAATTCTTCTGCAATCTGATGAACAGTTTCTTTACTACATAAGCAACGTCCCTTTTTTTTTTCTTTTTCAGGCAGCACTGTCCATATAAATATGAAATCTTTTTCTATTTGTATTTGGTGCTCTTACATAGACAACTTTGGGATTTATCTGGGTGACCATGATTAAGATAATAATACCTTGCTTTGGACATATTTCACTGCTATTTTTTTCTTTAATAAAGTAATATGTTGCTCTTATATGTCATGCCATGCCATTAAATGGTAGTAAATGGTCTGCACTTTGAGGTGAACCACTAGCAAAAGTTCTATGCATGACTAACTCCAAAGCAAGTGGTTGGTTATAGAAATTTGGTTGACAAGCATCTTCATATTTACATATTATGGTTAGAGTTATCAGGTCCAGTCTGATGCTAAGAGT
>JAOSBO010211906.1:0-16223 GCA_027563915.1 Erythroxylum rotundifolium | reverse complement strand
TTCGTTACAAGCTATTACTTTTAGTAACAAACTTTAAGTTATTACAAAATTAAGCATTTAGTTACGTATTCTTGTAGTATTACTAATTAATGATTTTGTAACAGAAAATTAATTTCTTGCTGAACATAATATTTTGTAACAATCATGTTCAACATACAATCATTTTTTGTCATGGATATTATTGAATCTTGTAACGGATAAATCTATTGCAAAAGGCAATTTTCTTGCAACAACTTCGTTTTTGCGTAATTATATGTTAGCTGTAGCAACTATTTTAGCAAAATAAAAATGCCTTTCGCAACAAATATATTTTATTCTAGTGACGCATTGTTTTGTTACTAAATGCATAGAATCCACAACGGGAAAAGTTTCCGAAGCAAGACAAGAGTTTATCTAGTATCGGACTTAAGAATTTTGTCACGAAACCTTTAGCAACACCCCCTACAGTAACGGAATGTGACGGAGTCAATTTCTATCACTACAAGTTTTAGTAACAAACTTCACATCTATAACAACGGTGTTAATTCGACACCAAAGCCTTTTCATTTTGTAGTGAACACCTTTTCATTCAGACTCCTCCAGAGATGTTCTAGTAAATTTCTCAGCTCAATACTTCTACAACTGATCAATCGAAGCTTTGAGGCAGTCATATGATGCAATAATGTCATCATGTCTTGCCATAGCTTAACCAAAGCCTCCTCGTATGTTGAAAGTGGAGAAGGTGGCACTTCAGCTTTACCTCGGTTAGCACCAAAGGGTTCTGATACAGATGGATGAGATTACATAAGATTATTACTCTTTGTAACCTCGTCAATGGCTTCTAGAGATCTTTCCATACTCAAATCTAAAACCAAAACATGGGACAACCCACATTAGGCCAAACACAACTCTTATATCCAAGTATAAACAATAGTTAAGCACTGGTTAAACAAGAATCACCTAAACCATGCTTTGACGCCAAACAATGTAACACCCACTTACCCTTTAGAAGGATATGCAAATGCCACACTAAATAGAATTAAGCATACCAAACATTTCAAATCACTTCCCAAACTCAAGCAAACATACATTACATATCATTAGAAGTGATTTTTATAAACATAACATATTATACATACTATGCTTATCATAATGCATGCCATAAATTCAAAGGCTAACCTATGTTAAGGTCATTACAAACCTTTTACATCAAAAGACAATATGTCTCATTAAATTTATTACAACTCAAAAACTCAAACAAAACAACTTCCAAGCGTATCAAGTCTTTCATTAGCCACTGCGGTTACCTTTGTCCCAGTCTTTAAATCTTCTTTTCAGGACCTACATAGAGGCAAAACCACCATACTAAGCATAACATAATGGCAATTGTTCATAATAGTCGTCGAACATTCATATATACAAATTCAAATCATATCACAATAATCTTTAATTGTTTATATTACAGAGTAATCCAAACATGATGTCTCAAAACAAAATATGATTCATCAATATAGAACATTCTTGCATAAGAACAAAGCATATAAGTATTTCAAAACAAAATACCATTACATTAAAATAGAACATAAAAGTATCAGAACTTAGCTTGCGTTAGAACTGAATATATAAAAAAAATATAATAGCCTGCTAATCCTTTTTTATAGCAGTGGGTAATAGGACCAGAATAAAAGATACCTATGATTGGTATAACAAAATATGAGATACTTATGTCTGAGTAACAAAAAACACCGAGTGTCAATATCAAGAGATACCTTAGTGTCATAGGAGCAGTTGTAGACCATTCTATGCATACCTATTTACCCACGACTAGGACTTAACGTTATTAAAACAATCCATTTTAGATTTCAGAATCATAAGCAAGTAACGTAGTACATAATGTATGTCATTATTACATTTTTCTCAAATTGAACATATTCACTCTCTTTTGATTGAACTCAATATGCCTTATAAACACAAGAATTTGTAACAATATATCAATGAAACATTAAGACATTACATATTACATAACATCATAGAAATTACCAATTTACAAACATCCATATCCAAGTCACATCACATAAAACAATTGGAACAAATTTGTATTCTTAAGAACACATTCTTCTTGAACATACCGTACATTTTAACATTAGTCACATTATTAAATAATCACACTTTCTTTAAGTTATTACCTCAATTAATAGTCCATAACTATAACTATATTAACTTCTACTCAATAGGTCAGTAAGCCTATCCAAGGAATAATCAGGACGAACTGAACTTGACTTGAGTACCCAAAGCCTTTTGCGTACTTTTCCAGAATCTTGAAGTAAATCGAGGATCATGATCAGAAATAATAGATGGTGGCACCCTATGCAACCTCACTATCTCATTCACATATAGATCGGTAAGCCTATCCAATGAATAATTAGGACAAATAGGTAGAAAGTGAGCAGACTTGGTGAACTCATCAACAATCACCCATTCAACTTCATGCTTCCATTGAGGGAGACGAAGTCCAGTGATAAATTCCATGGTAATGTTATCCCATTTCCATCCATTGAGGAATGGAAATGGGATGTAACAAACTAGATGGAACTTGTTGCTCGGCTTTAACCGGTTGACATGTCAAACATTTAGATACATAATTCACTACATCATGTTTCAAACTTAACCACCTGTAATGCTACTTCAGATCTTTATACATCTTATTTTCACATGATACATTATAAAGATAGAATTATGAGCCTCAAACAATAACTTTCTTTTCAATTCACCATTACCTGGCACACACAATCGATACTCAAACAATAAGTTTCTCTTCAATTCATCATTAGCTAGCACACACAATCAATCTTAGTAATATAGATCACCATCTCCTTTCACATAAAAGTCTAGTTTTTTGCATTCCTAAGTCGCCAAAATAAGTTGTTGCAACCTTTTATCAACTTTCCGAGCATCATAAATTTCTTGCCTCAAGGTATGTCCAGCTTTCAACTATGTTATTAAAGCCTTATTAGATTCAAGTCTGCTTTCACTCTGCTGAACTGATAATGCTAAAATAGTCTTTTGACTCAAGAAATTAGCTATGATTTCTATCACGATTGTGGCAGAATAGGCTATGATTGTGGCTCCCGTAAAATGGTTCTGTTATGATCATGACCTAAAGTCTTCTTCCGGGCTTCCTTCAATCTCCTCCATTTTTTAATATCTATTGTCAAACACTAACAAATACCTCAAGGCACCTTAAATACACAAAATTAAAGCTCAATAGCATGCTCTAATCCATATAACACTTAAAAACAAATATCTAACCAACTAACACAATTCTAAATCTACATATGCATGAATTAGTTAATTAATAACTAAAAACATACTAAATTTCCTATTAAAACATCATTCAACCTATAACTATCAAAAGGAGGGGTAGAGCCCGAATTCTCTGGAGACCTATAGATGGTTAAGCTTTCTTAATCTTTTTCGTAATATGATTGTTTTGTTAAATTTAAAGAGTTTGTTTTAGTTTGTTTGATGGCTAGGTTTAGTTAAAGATCTTGTTTTAATTAAACACAACCTAAGGTAAAAACGAGGTTAATAAGGCTTATTATTAGCCTATTATTAATAGTTTCTAGGAGAGGTATGAAGAAAACAATTCAATGAAGTATGTTTAATTGTGTGCAGGTCGAGTTTGAACCAATGACTGAATTCCAAATCTATTAATCACTTTATCACTTTTTTTTGTTTTCTTTAATTTGATTTTGTTAGTTTAATTTCACTTTATTTTCTTATTTGAATCAAACCAAACCCCCCACCCATAACCTAATGTAGCATCCCGTCTCTCAAATGATTGAGAAATTTAAAGAGGTAGACTAATAAGTCCTAAGAGCGTCAGCATATAAAACGAAATTGGTACATTTATGACATGAGCTCATAATTGTAATCAAAGCATACACACGTATTGATATTTGGATGCATTACAAGTTAGCATATACACTCAATTGACATATTTTGGGGTATGAAATTGAATGTGATATGAGATATGATTATGCTTTCCAACGTCTTATATTTTGGTTTACTAAAGACAAGAATTGATGAATTATAAATTAGTAACTTGGAAATTAATTGTTGTAATTAGGAGATTGATAAATTAAAATGTACATTTGCTTTAGGAAAAATGCTAAGTGGGAGGATAAATTGACATATGAAAAATTAGGATTACTAAGTCTAAAATTGAGTGACATTTAGCATAGTTGAATGTGTGACAAATGGACTAGTAATTAATTAATAAATGGAAAAATTATTGTGTGACATGTGGACTGATTAATTGGTGACAAATGGTAGTTTAAGGAATGGATTAATGGCAGCATCTTGTTTTGACACATGTCTTACATGCCTTAAGACATGTGGCTTATGTAATTCGATGACACCTAGCATAAACTTAT
Organism: Erythroxylum rotundifolium; assembly: GCA_027563915.1. Taxonomy (NCBI): domain Eukaryota; kingdom Viridiplantae; phylum Streptophyta; class Magnoliopsida; order Malpighiales; family Erythroxylaceae; genus Erythroxylum; species Erythroxylum rotundifolium. The sequence goes on along the minus strand of JAOSBO010211906.1, from coordinate 11,808 downwards.
GGCAAGGATAACCAAAAGTTGTCCTCCTTTGTTCTTCACCTTCTCCATTGAAATTCATAAATTTTTCTCTTTGAAATTATAGTTTAACCCTATCCAAATTCGACATGAAATTCAAATGTTAATCCTTCTCAAAATAACCAAGAAAGCAACTGGAAGTGATGATCATCTTGTTGTTATCCAAAAAAACTTTGTTTCCATCTTAAATTTATGATGAATCTTGCATGCTTGGAGGCTTAGTGAATTTGAAATTTTGAGCTGAGTTGGAAGCCTATTGCGTAACTATCAATCTGGGTTTTATAGGATGCATAAAGTGGAATGAAATGCATGTGATATTTGTGAAGATATGTGCTGGAAAATGTTGAATGAACTTGGATACTTTTTTGTTTTGTTTTTGGTGTAAGGAAACCATGGATTTGGAAAAAAAGAAGAAAGAAGGAAGAAAGCATTGCATGGGCACGATCGTATAGTCTGAAAAGGCTAAAAAACACTTTTCTTAAGAAACACGATCGTGCTTCTGCATCGTTCACCTGCACGATCATGACCCGACTCGAAATATTAAGGATGTTTTATTTAAATGATTTTTTAAATAATTAATGTGAAGGTGTTTCTATATGAGGTATTTGGGTTTAAATGAGATTCTAAATGAATTTAATTGATCTTGAATGAGACGATTAAGGTGAATAAAGTGTATTATGGATTAAAGAATGGTTGGAAGGTGTTGTAGCTTGATTATTAAGTGTATCCAAGAAACATACTGATAGGTGTGCATTAGTGTATGTTTTTCTAGGTAATTGGCATATGTTTTCTTTCATAATTGTTGATAATTGTTATAGATTAGGATTCATTTTGTATGTTTTAATTAAGTTTGATTTCTATTGTTGTTCTTGTGTGTTTGATTTTAATGAGGGTAAGAATTGACTATTTTTATGTAGGAAGGAAGATGGAGCAAATTGGAAGTCGAACTAGAGATCAAAGAGGAGAAGAATAGAGGATTGCATCTATAACCAATTCCTACAATCATGGGAATAATGCAAATTCCCACAAGCTTGGGAATTATAATCCGAGACTTAATGTTGGGATCCATTAAACCTAGGGTTTTTGGACTATAAAAAGATAATTAAGCCTTTATCTTCAACGAAGACGACACCCCTCTGTAGAAATTCCATCCTTGAGTGAAGAACAGATGTTTGGAGCCTTCAAGAAGGATTAAAGACAAGGACCGTCATCAAGATTAGGCAAAAGAATCCAACAACCAGATTTTGGCAAAGAAGAGAGGAGTCTTTATATTCAATTTTCTATCACTTGATTTATTCTTTTCTTTGTAAAAATGGTTTATTTGAATGTTAATGATGTTATGGAGACCATGTTAGGCTGATTTTATTTTAGTGATTTCTTTTGAACTATTTTGTAGAACTCCTATTTTATTGAATTGAATGAAGTTGTCTTTGATGGTTAGTGATTTTATTTGTTATCTTGTAACAAATCGATAGAGTAAGTAAGATGAAATATGGGTAGGATTGCATAAAGAGAGTTGGAGACCTATAGACGTACTATTGTCATGTTAATTGAATGGTTTGAAGTGAGATCTCGACTAGTTAATTGATCACCTATAGGATATTTTAATAACTCATTGAATCAGTAGTCATTGGGTAGGTTGAGAGATTGTCCAATTGATTCCTGTTAGTTCAATTAGGGATAAATAGTTACACTTTGAGAGAGGGTAATTAGTACATTCAGAAATCTAGGGTGAGACACAATTCAATCAAAAAAATAGCAGAGAGAAAAAAAGGGAAAAAGTAAGCTCTAGTTTTTAGATTCTTGAGTCCCGATTTTTCTACAATTATGATATTGCTCTTAATTCATCATTAATCTTTTAGTTTTAATTTAATTTTCATATTATTCACATTTAAAAGTTTTGTTTCTTAAACAAAGTTATGCCTAAACTAAACAGTCTCTGGGCATCAATCCCTGTAGGATCGATATCCACTCTTTTTAACTACAAGTTATGATCCGTATACTTGCAATTTTTAAAAAATAAGTAGATTGGTTTTATTGTCAACAAGTTTTGGCACCGTTGTCGGGGATTGATTGTTGAGTATCATGTTTAATTTAGATTACCTTGATTTAAGAGTTTTTGACATTTTTCCTTGTGTAATTACAGGTGCATGAACACAAGGAGTACACAATGGATGAAAGAAGCAATAAAAGATGAATTTCCAGACAATAAGAAGCACGAAAGAGAAATAAGAGGGGTGAAGCGTCTGAACTTTTCAAATCAAGATATGGCTAAAGAAGGAGAGCAAGGAGGACCAAAGCGAACACTAATGGATTTCATGAGGCCAGGATTTAGTCCTTAAGGAGTGGCGAGGCTGGTAGTCCAAGCAAATAATTTTGAGATAAAGCTGGCACTACTCAATATTTTGCAAAATAATGCACAATTTTGCGGGCTATCCAATGAGTATCTGAATGCCCACATTGCAAAATTCTTGGAGATCTGCAACACCTCTGGATTCAACAAAATGTCCGAAGATGTGGTGAATTTGAGACTATTTTCATTCACGTTTAAGGATCGGGCCAAAGTATAGTATAATTCCTTGAATTCAGATCAAGTCACTACTTGGAAGCAGCTTGCCCGAGCATTCCTTGCTAAGTATTTCTCATTGACAAAAATGACGAGGATTATCAAAGAAATCACAGATTTCCATCAGAGTGATGGAGAACCTGTCTATAAAGCTTGGGAGAAATTTAAAGCACTTCAAAGAAGCTATCCACATCATAAACTCCCGAAGGAGTTTCTACTTTAAACATTTTATAATGGAGTGAATCCAAGCACAAGGGGAACAATTAATGCAGCAGCCGGAGGTTCACTGATGAGGAAGATGGTGGAAGCAGCTCATGATTTATTGGAACAGTTGGCAAGTAACAACTGCATATGGTTGAGCGAGAAGAGCAGATAAGGATAGAAGGAACAGAAAGATATTACACCTATTGACTTGGTTACTGCCTTGTAGGCTCAGATCATCACTCTTACAAAGCATCTCAACAATATGCAAGGAGCATATATCTTAGCAGTTAAGGTGATGCAAGCACAGTATGAGATGTGTGGGCAGAACGACCATAATTCAGCGGAGTGTTTCCTATTGGGAGTTGGTGATACTAAATAGGTAAGCTACCTAGGCCAGCCACAGTGAGGTAATAATCTGTATTCAAACACATATAATCTGAGCTGGAAAAACTAGCTAAACTTTTCTTGGAGTAACATTAATGCAGGTTGCCAACAAAGACCACAAGGACTACAGGATTCTAGCAAAATCAAATCAGAGCGATGGAAAGCAAAATTGATAAAATGATGGAAGTTTTGGGGTCCAAACTGGCAGCATAAGAGGAAGTTCATAAAAGGATGCATGTAACCCAGGAGGAAAATCAGAAAAGGATGGAAGCAAAACTCGACCAGATTTTGAAGATTCATGCATCATTTATCCACAATTTGGAAGTTCAGGTAGGCTAACTGGCTTGCCCTTTATCTTCACAAAATGCAGGTGGTCTACCAAGTAACACTGAGGTGAATCCGAAGGAAAGAATCATGGCCATCACTTGGATAGAGAAAAAAGGAAGCAAACATGAGAAGAAAGATGGCAACAAGCAAGAAGAACAAAAAACGTTGGAAGCCTTGCTGAGTGGATTAGTAAGCGAGTCGATTAGGGAACTTCAACTTGGACTTCCACACCAGATTTTTGCTCAACAGCAGTCATCTTCAAGTGTAGTAGCTAGGGATTCTAGGGAAGGGAAGTTTATCAAGATGATAACAAAAAAATCAACTCCAGACAAAGCTCATGTTAAAAGGAATCGCTAAAGGAAGAGATTATTAAGCACGTGTTAGAAGAAAGTCCACATGTAGCACAAAAGAAAGAAGACCCAAGGGACATTTTCATTCTGTGTAGTATAAATGGAGTTAAGATAGATTGAACATTTGTGGATTTGGGAGCTGGCATCAACATGATGCCATATTCATTCAGTCAAAAGTTGGGATTAGAAGAGCCAGATCTTACTAAAACATTAGTGAAGACAACTGACAGAACAGTGCCTTTACCAAAGGGGATTATCAAGAATGTGCAGCTACACATTAATAAATTTACCTTCCCTGTAGATTTTTACATACTGGATATTAGTAAAGACATGGAAACTCCGATGGTTCTGGGGTGACCGTTTTTAGGTATTGCTTATGCGATTATTGATGTTAATAGGGGTGAGTTAATACTGAGAGTAGGAAAGAATCAATTAACATTCAAGGTGACGAAGAAAAATTATCATTTTACTCTAGCCCTAATAGATATCAAGGAACTTAAACTCCAAGGAGGATAGGAAAATATTGAGGCCCTCGGGAATGCATTCAGGAAGAAACGAACACGTAGGATAAGGCAAGGAAAGGAAAAGAAAAATAAAGGTGGAATCCAAAGTGGGGTAGCTCATCTGCAAAGTTTGAGATCAATTTCTCCATGGTTACCATATCGGTTGTTTGAGTCACTATGAGCATAAAGGGAAGTCGAGCTACTGACAGTAAACAAAGCACTGCAATAGAGGCAACCCATGGATGTTATTCCCTTTTGAATGTTTTTATCTAGTTTTTGTTTGATTACTTTGGTTTAATCATTTTTAATTGGATTTGATTGATTTATGCTAATTTTATTTGAATTTCAATTTGTTTTCTTTTCAAATTCTTATTGATGATAGTATCTTGATTTGTTTGTAGGTTTTGGGAGCATGGAGAATAAATATAAGCTTGGAAGAAGGTTTGAAATTGTGAGGATCACCAATTCCCATGTTCATGGGAATTATGGTGATTCACGCGAGCATGGGAAAGCTCTCCAGAAAGTTTTTGGAGAGAAAACCCACATTCGTGGGATTTGTAGTGATTCTCGAAAGCGTGGGAAACCTCTCCTAAAAGTTTCTGGAGAGAAAACCCACATTCGTGGGAGTTGCGTGGGAATGCCATCCAGAGGGAAACTAAGTTTCCCTCCCTCTTTTTTCTCTCACCCACTTTCGGAATTTCTCTCCCTCTCTCTCTAAAACATGACATTCTCTCCTCCCACTCTCTAAAGCTCTTCATTTTTCATCTATAATCATCCCAAAACACAAAGATTTAGGTTAGATTTTGCTCTCCCTCTTTAAAATATGAATTTCTCTCTCTCTCTCTCTCTCATTTTTGTAGATTTTCTTCTCACAATGGTTCTACCAAGGATGATTAGGGTCAAGTAACTAGTTGACGAACTCCAGCTTCAAGTTTCCAACAAAGGAAAACCCAACTTAACAGCAACTTATCGAGCCCAATTTCTAATTTACTCGGAAGAAGAAGGTGAGCATTTTTGTAACTTCAGGTATAGAGCAATAATCACTCTGAAGTATTTTGATTTTGAAGAATAAGAAAATATAGGGGTAAGGTGCCAACTTGAATAACTAGCTGCAAACGTAAGGTGGAATAGATTTATTCGGTGTGATGTATCTATTTATGCCTCTATAACTTTATAATTTTGCACAATAATTAGGTACATCCCTAAATTGGATTTGTTTTTGTTTAGGTTATATGGGAATGTTTTTAATCTGAATTATTTTTTCATACAAGAAATTTTTAATTTTTCGAACACAAATATTCTAAATGGTCATGCGGATTTTGATGTAGATGCTTATTGGAACACTCTTACAGGTGAAGAACATTTTGATTCACGTAATGCACCAAATTCTCTAATCCTAAAGTGTTGAGCATCTTCTTTTACACAAATTTATGTGCCTGATTGTGTTTAATAAAATAGAAATCAATAAATGCTCAGCTAAAGAACTCTTCTTTTTATGGTACATAGATCAAAAACTTAAAGTCAACACTTCTTATAGAATTTTTCGATCACTAATGAGTGTGGATAATAAAAGGAGTACATCTTTTGGGATGGCGCATATTGCTTCTGCTTTGGGTGTGTTTTATAATGTTAACATGGAGAATTTGTGTATTAATCCCCATGGTATGTTTGATATAACCTATTTGAGATGCTCTGAGATTGTGGAGGTCCATTCTATAGAACCCTACAATCCTCATATGAGTACTATAGTGAGGACCAGTAGGGGTGCCAGTACAGTTGCAAACTAACCCTCCACATCCAAGCAGCCCCAGAGCCAGAGGAGGAAGCAGTAGTGGAGGACTTAAGGGAACTACCAGCGATTAACTGATATCAACCGCTTCTCGACCAAATAGTTGCAAACCATCAGTAGATGACATCCCAACTGGATGAACTCGACACTCAAATATGGCAGGTTCATAAGGAGCAACATAGCTTGATGAGAAGGTTCCTCAACTTCTGTTGGAGGAACAATTTTAAAGCTCCTACACCATCACTGTCGCCACCATCATCTGAATAAGCTTTTCTTACCCATTTTAATTTTTTTTTCTGTTTGTTGTATCTTTTATGTGATTGCATTTTATTTCACGTCTATTTGGTTTCATATCATTTGTTTGTGTTATGTCTTTTGTTTGGTTTTTAATTCTTTAATTTTTTTTGAATTCATTTTCTTTTGTTTAGTTTGATGTCATTTGTTTGTTTCAATTTCTATTTGGTTTAATGTCATTTCCACTCATTTGGGGCTTGAATTGTCATATTGAGGACAATGTGATCTTTAAGTGTGGGGAGGTGACATCAACTTTCTCATTTGCATTTTTTTACATTTTGTTGAATAGGATGCATGTTTAGGCATATTATATGTGCTTTGTGTTAGCAATGGTGTTTTTATGTTAGCAATGGAACCGCTTTTGAGTCACTCTGATAAATATTGCCATAAGATTCTGTCATGTTAGCTGGAATTAGATTGAATGCATACTTGAACTCATATTAGGCTACTTGAGTAGAAAGTGAACCATATAGAGTGATGAAAAGTAGTTGGTTAAATAAGTTTAGTCACAAATTGACATTTGAACAATGAGGTAGTGTAAAGATGCGTAATAAGTTTTCATTTGAGCCAAAGTGAGGATTGAGCCATATGACTCCATCTATAGTCATTTCATTTTCCATCTATAGTCATTTCATTTCTTTGTTGAGTATTACTTCCTTAGGTTACTACCTTCAAAACTTGCTTTGAATCGATTTGAGTCTACTACATGTATGCTTAATAGAGATGATTTAGGCCTTTTTTATGTTAACCCTTATCTTAAATGACCTACCCACTGATTATCCCTTGCTACCCTCATTGAGCCTTAACCTTTTTTTTATTGAAAACACCTAAAATTTTAAAACATTAACCCCATTATCCTACCCTTTTACAAGCTTAGTAAAGTATTAAGTAAAACATTAGTTGAGATTATGTGAAATTTTTACCGAGATAAGTGGAGTATATTTATGCCTATAGACTACATTAAATATAGTGCTACTTTTTATTCATAGTTCTTCCATGTACGAAGAAAAAGAAAGAAAAATTAAAAAATGTATATAAAAAATTAAAAAAAAGCAAGAACAAGTGAGTAGTATCAATAAGTGTAGAATATGGGTTATATTTGTATGTCTTAGAGTTATGTTTTATTATCCCATTATATCCGTTATGTACTTTACTTATGCTTGTGCTTAACACTCTTTCCCCTCTTTTGACGGACCTTAACCTTTACCACTTTAAAACCCTACACAAGTCCTCTTGATCTAGTTATGTATGCAATCATTGTAGAGGAGAATTGGTGTATTAGCAAGCCTATGGTAGTGTAGTTTCCTATAGGAAGTTTGAGCGAAACACTAACACTTAAACACTTGAGAGAAATAAGTGAAAACTATGAGGAAGATTCATTTGTTCATCTTACTTATCTTTGAGTGATGGTGTCAATTGTTGAATTTGCTTATGTACATCATTGAAAAAGTGGTCATGATATGTGCTTTGAATTGATATTTGAGTCAGCTTGAATTTGAGGGATTGTATGCTTTAATCTTTGTGAAAATGAAGTGAGGGAATTGATTGGTTGTATTTATTTTGCTTGAGGGCAAGCAAAGATTCAAGTGTGGGGATGTTGATAGGTGTGTATTAGTATATGTTTTTCTAGGTATTTGGCATGTATTTGCTTGCATAATTGTTGTAGTTTAGGATTCATTTTGTATGTTTTAATTAAGTTTGATTTCCATTGTTGTTCTTATGTGTTTGATGTTAATTGAGGGTAAGAATTGCCTATTTTTATGTAGGAAGGAAGATGGAGCAACTTGGAAGTTGAACTAGAGATCAAAGCAGAGAAGAAGAGAGGATTGCACCTGTGATCAATTCTTACAATCATAGGAATCGTGCAAATTTCTATGGGCATGGGAATTATAATCCGAGACTTAATGCAGGGCTTCATTAAACCTAGTGGACTATAAAAGGATAATTAAGCCTCCATCTTTAAGAGAGATGACACCCCTCCGTAGAAATACCATCTTTGAGTGAAGAACAGTTGTTTGGAGCCTTAAGGAAGGATTGAAGACAAGGATCATCATCAAGAATGGCCAAAATAACACATTAATACCAAAATTCCAGATTTTGGTAAAGAAGAGAGGAGTCTTTATATTTGATTTTTTGTCACTTGATTTCTTCTTTTCTTTGTAAAAATGGTTTATTTGAATGTTGATGATGTTATGGAGATCATGTTAGGCTGATTTTATTTTAGGGATTGCTTTTGAACTATTTTGTAGAACTCCTATTTTATTGAATTGAATGAAGTTGTCTTTGATAGTTGATGATGTTATTTGTTATTTTGCAACAAATCAAGAGAATGAGTAAGATGAAATATATGTAGGATTTTACAACCAGAGTTAGTGACGTATAGACGTACAATTTTCATGTTAGCTGAATAGTTAGAAGAGAGATCTTGGCTAGTCAAATGATCACCGATAGGATAGTTTAATAACTAGTTGAATCGGTAAAGTCATTGGGCGGTTGAGAGATCGTTCAATTGATTCCTGCTAATTCAATTAGGGATAAATAGTTACATCTTGAGAGAGGGTAATTAGTGCGTTCAGAAATCTAGCGTGAGACACAATTCAATCGATAAAATAGGTGGGAGACAAAATAGGGAAAAAGTAATCTTTAGTCTTTAGATTCTTGAATTCTGATTATTCTGCAATTATGGAATTGTTCTTCATTTATTGTTAATCTTTTAGTTTTAATTTAATTTTCAGATTATTCACATTTAACAATTTCTTTTCTTAAACAAATTTATGTCTAAACTAAACGGTGTCTGGGCATCAATCCTTATGGGATCGATATCCACTCTTTTTAAATACAAGTCATGACCTGTATGGTTTTTAAGCATAAAACATGTATATAGGTTTTAGTGTCAACATATACCTGGGAATTTGTCATTGAACATGCATAAAACATGACACATAACTTATGACTAAGTATTGATATGAATGTGCACAATAGTGATGTAAAAATGTATGTGATTGCATAATATAGCAAAGCACATTGAGAGACCACTTCCAGACATTGCTAGGACTTCAAGGAAATAAGTTAAAAGGAGAAACTGTGAGTAACCTAAGATGGTCTCACCTTGATTGTTTGTTTGTTGTTATATTTGTAATGAATTGTTATAGGATGTGTTGTACTGATTGCCAGACATTAAATGTCTGAGGCGTTTGATGCATGAATAAAGTATTGAAAGTGTTCCTTAAATATGATTGTGAATGACTAAATCTTTTCTTAACTTATATGTTGAATTCTGGACTAACTTCAATGATAAATATGAACGAAAAAGAGAATGCGAATGTGATTGACTGAGTATATGTAAGGCATTTCATTCTATGAATGCAAGAAATATAAAGGCAGTTGTGATTGGAGTCACAAGTGAGAAAGAGCTTAAGGTCAGACTGTGGTAAGAACCTCTAGCTTAATATGTAAAATGGGCCCTATATCCCCCAACAGATAAGGGATAGTATTAATAAGCCCGATATCCATAACGAATATGGGAAAGTGAAAAAGACATTCGGTCATAATAACATAATAAATGAATGTGAGTCTCATAAACATTGCATACATATGTGATATGTATGAGTTTAATGATTGCATATATTGATGAACTTCATTGAATGAAATATTTGAAAGCTTATCGATGAGTATGTTTTACATGATTGTAATGAAATGTTGATTTGTATTGAATTTGAAATGCGACAATTGTGAACAAAATGTTTTGTGATATTACATGATGATAAATGAAAGAATGTGAATTATGTGATAACATGAATTTTTGTGTTACATACTAAGAGTGAACCATCGAGGATGGTTACTCAACTGAGTTCGCAAAACTCATAAAAAATTACAACCTGGCTTTTCAGGTTCAGAAGAGATATCAAGTTAAACCAATTAGAGTAAAGTCATTCCATACGAACATGAGATAGTGGTCGAGATCAGTTTGTACCTGTATAAGTCTTTAGTCAACAATTATATTAAGCATCGTATTATGCAACTGTTATATATTGTATAACTAAATTCTAAAATGTAATGACTTTTTCTCCTAATTATGTTTGTAATGAAACGGGCCTAAATACAATATGAGTTGTTTAAGACGTGTTTGATGTGTGGAATCTTTTGCAATAAGTATTTTCGATCGACTTAACATACCATCCTCGTACCCTATATTCTCAAATACCATTGTTACATTCGGGCATATGCTCTAGGAGAGTGGTGTGTTACATTTTGGTATCAGAGCCCATGAGTGGTGTGTTACATTTTGGTATTAGAGCCCAAATTTAGTATCTTACATGAGAAATTGTTCAAAATATGTTTCAAGGTATATGCATTTTGAACATTTCATAACATACAACGACAACTGATCCTTAGTATGAGTCACATTTACATAAGTCATATGCTTAAACAATTGTTAAGAGTTTGAGCTTTAGAAATAGTGAGATGAATAATGATATGTCACAGAGTAATAACATTAAAGTCTGTTGATATCTTGGAATAAAAATACTATATAGTTTGATATATTAGACAACGACTTAATGTCGTCGTAATTGTGATTATATTAGTAAAGATGAAATCAGTATTGTGTTGTGGTTATATACTTTGAATTAATATGAATATGAAAATATTTTGTGGATTGATTGAGAAAAAGAAATAGAGATACAAATAGAAATGAAATATTTAAAGTGTACAAGTAAAGTTTAAAGAAATAAAAATTTATTATGACCTTGAGAGGTTGAATTTGGAACTGAAATGGTTGTTTGACTATTGTATTAAGAGTGTATGATTTAGCATAAGGTTATGTCAGTGGATTGAGATAAGAATTTCATGATGATTCATAACTTAGAATGCTGAATTAATGGAGAACATACTTATGGAAAGTGAAATAAATGATGGAGATATAAGTGTAGAAGTCCCTAAGATTAAGTTGATCAGTTATTGTGAAAGAATATATGATCATTAATTACCTTGACGAATGATGTTGTTAAGTATATCTGTATTATATATTTGGATATGATTTAAGGAGTGATTTATGATATATTGAATGCTCTTAAGCCATGATTTCCATAGTTAAAATTCTGATATGACTCGGAGTAGCGCAGAGGAAGCGTGGATTTATGAGGATAAATTGAAATGATAATTAAAATGGAGAAGTAACTTTGTATGGTCATAGAATACTCGAATTTTATTCAAAATCAACTAAGATCAAAGTATCATTAGTTAAAATATTAATCGGTGATTTCTTGAAAATAAATCTATAGATAAGATGTAATGATCTTTGTTGGCACCCGATCTGGAAACCGGATCCCAACTGACGAAAAACGGAAGAACATCGAAAGAATCGAAAGCGAAGTA
>JAOSBO010211897.1:0-13644 GCA_027563915.1 Erythroxylum rotundifolium | reverse complement strand
CTTAAGTTAATTAAATAGTTAATTAAATTAATAGTTAATTAAATTAGTGAAATTCTTTTATTTCTGACAAAAAGTATTTATTTATTGTTTCTTGGAATTAAAGAAAAAATCTGACCAATGGGTTTTGGTGGTGATATAAGAGTAAATTGTAGAAAGAATCATGCAAATCTTTTTTTACCGATATTGTTGATTACCAATTAGGAAATTTCTATCAACAAGATAAATTCTTTCTTCTACAAAATTAACTGGGGCAAGATAAATAGAAATAATAGTAAAGAATAAATAAAACAATTTTCATCGTCTTTTTTTACCTATGGATTGTATGGAAAATATGGAGTTTTGCATACCCCTCGAATCACCCCCTTTTATTTACTAAAAATTCCTATTGCTAGATCCTATTGTAACGAGTTTTTCACAAATTTATAAGTGGAAGAAACTCTTTATTAAAGTTTTAAAATTCATTAAGTTATACAATTCAAATATAAAATTAAAAGTCAATTTATAAATTAAATTTAATAAAATGAAAGTTATAACATAGGAAAATGATAATAAAAATAAAAGAAGAATAGGTTCATTTACTCAGTTCTATATTCTTGGTATTTAATTATATATACTCACTTAGATATACTTAGTATAATTATATACGATTTAAAATGATTTGAAGATATATTAGATATATTTTGAGCAATATGATATAAAAAAAGATTAATAGAACAATAAAAATCAAAATAATTATACAATTATTCAATCGAAGTTCCCATTCTATGACAATTCTCAATGACTTACCCTCTATTTTTGTGCCTCTAGTGGGCTAAGTATTTCCCGCAATTACAATAACTTCTCTATCTCTTCTTGTTCAGAAAACCAAGATTTTCTAGATTAGATAAGACAAATTTAATATTTCATATATATCATTTTCAAGACTTAGGCTTAGGGTATCGATTTATTCTAATCGGATATAAAATGCGGTTTCTTTCAAATTGAAATGATACTTAGGCAAATGTAAATATGATATATTAGTAAATGAGCTATTTGAAAAAAAATTGAGATTAGCGCAAATGTCTGAAATAATTGCTAAGCCAATTTATGTATATGTGTGTCAATAAAATATGTGTAGATAGGAGATCATATGAAATGGGTTCTTCTTTTGTTAGATCTAATAAATTGGATGAATTGCCCCTAAAGATTCACATCAGAATATTGTGAGTTGATGAAAGTTATTTCATTAAAAAAAGAAGGTTAAATTTATCCAATTTCTATTGATGTAGGCTAGTCTCCCACTTAAAATAAACAATAAAATGCAACCAAATTTAGTATGAGTTGTCGATCAGAGCATATGGATAAAGTTTATAGCGGGGTCTTGAAAAACAAGTAATTTTTGATGGGCCTTTATACTTTTTTTAGGTTCATTGGGGTTTTCATTGGTTAGAATTTCTAGTTATCTTGGGAGAAATTTGATATCTTTATTTCTTTCTCAACAAATCATTTTTTTCTATAAGGGGTTATGATATCTTTCTATGGGATCGCCGGTCTATTTATTAGCTCTTATATATGGTGCACAATTTCATGGAATGTAGGGAGTGGTTATGATCAATTCAATAGAAAAGAAGAAATAGTGTGTATTTTTCATTAGGATTTCCTTAAAAAAATTGGTACAACTTACTTCCATTTCTTATGAAAGATATTCAATCTATCATAATAGAAGTTAAAGAAGGTATTTATGCTGGGCGTGTCCTTTATATGGAAGTTAGAAGGCTTGACACGTACTAATGAGAATTTGACTATACGAGAAATTGGTCTACTTCTTATATATACCAATTGAAGTATTTTGAAATGAATTGAAGAATCAACATTTTCATAGTAGGAGATAAAATATCCAAAAGTTCTCTTTTTTTCTATAGCATAACTAACCTAGCTGAAATTGCTTCACAGTACTAATAAACCAAAGAAGGTGTATTATATCTATACAAACAATTATAAAATTATATACAACCAATTAGAAAATGAATCTTTTTTCCACAAATTTTTTGTGCACATGTAAATTCACTTAATTTAAAAACAAAATAAATCGAAATCGAAATAAAAAATGAGCTTCATCTTATAGACTAAAACAAAGAATTTTAGAATAAGCTATAAGCTATAGAATAAAGAAATTCTCATTTTAGTTTCAATATTGGAAATGGATATGCCCGATATGGATAGATCATATCTTGTAAATTATCTCTCTTTTGTCAATCCACGTTTCTGTTTATCCTTTTTCCTCCTTAATAAGTAAAGGATTGGACTATTTAGAATGATATGAAAACTTTTTTATCTCAATTTGCTTTTACAACCCATTTTTGATCATCGCATTACAATACAATATTTTTCATAAATTTCTCTCCACTATTCCTGTGAACTTGGGCAGTCGGCCAATTTTTTCAAAAGATTCAATATTTTGATAAAATGTAATTCTTTCATTTCAAAATCCTAATTTGAAGTGGCTCTTTCGTTCATTCATTAGAAAGATGAAATTTCATCAAATTTGAGCAATTGAGACATCCATAAACAAATTTTTTATTCATTCATGTACTCTTTCTTAAGCTAGTTCTATCTTCTTTCTAAATTCAAGGGCTAACCAATGACTCACAAATAATAAATGGGGAATAGATTCAGAAATTCAAAACGTTATACTAGGACTTATGCTTGATAGAAATATTAGATCGTATAGAGTCAACAAATAAGGTGTGTTCATTAAAAATTCATAGATGAAAAAATGGAAAAAAAACATTCATTCCCCTTCTATATCTTATATCTATAGTATTTTTGCCCTAGTGGATTTCTTTTTCATTGAATAAAATTATGGAATCCTGGGTTATTAATTGGTGAAATACTAGTAAATCTGAAACTTTTTTAAATGATATTCATGAAAAAAGTATTGTCTAAAAATTCATAGAATTAGAGGAACTCTTTCGCTTAGATTAAATGATAAAGGAATACCCAGAAACGCATCTATACAAGTTTCATATTGGTATCCACGAAGAAATGATCCAATTGATCAAGATGTACAATGAGGATCGTATCCATACGATTTTGCACTTCTCAACAAATATAATCTATTTCATTATTCTAACTGGTTATTCTATTCTAGTTAATGAAAAGCTGATTATTCTTAATTCTTGGGTTCAAGAATTCCTATCTGAATTACGTGACATAATAAAAGCTTTTTCTATTCTTTTATTAACCAATCTATGTATAGGATTCCATTCAACCCACATTTGGGAACTAATGATTGGATCTGTCTACAAATATTTTGAATTTTCTCATAATGATCAAATTATATTTAGACTTGTTTCCAATTTTCCAGTCATTCCTAATACAATTTTTAAATATTGGATCTTTTGTAATTTAAATTGTATATCTTTGTCACTTTTAGTTTTTTATCATTCAATAAATGACTAAAAAATGATTCACCAATCTCATTAGAATGCTTGTTATTTTGTACAGAAGCAAAATATTCAAAATCTTACTTTTTTCTATACCCTTCTTTTTTCTATACGTTCAAGCAATTCAAATTCTTTCCCTATTTTAGTAAAAAATTTTCAATAAATAGCATCATTATGGATAGGAAACTATACTAGCGACCTATCTAATTTTATTGTAGAAATTTTCGGGATCAACGACTAGACCATGCAAACTAGAAAGAACTTGTTTTGGATAAAGGAATAGATTACCCACTCCATTTCCATATCGCTCATAATATATATAATAACTCAGCCATCTGTTTTAAATGCGTATCCCTTTTTTTCATAGCAGGTTTATGAAAATCCACGTGAAGCAACTAGTCATATTGTATATACCAACTATCATTTGGCTAATAAGCCAGTGGATATTGAGGTTCCATAGGCAGTATTTCCTAATACTGTATTTGAAGTAGTTCTTCGAATTCCTAATGATATATAATTGAAATAAGTTCTTGTTAATGGTAAAAAGGGCGCCTTCAATGTAAGGGCTTTTTTTATTTTACTCGAGGGGTTTGAATTGGCACCCCCTTATCGTATTTCACTATAGATGAAAGAAAAGATAGGGAATCTTTCTTTTCAGAGTTATCGCCCCACTAAAAAAATATTCTTATGATAGGTCTTGTTCCTGGTTAGAAATATTATGAAATAACTTTTCCTATTCTTTCTCTGGATCCCGCTAATACGAATGACGCTCACTTCCTAAAATATCCAATACACATTGTGGGAAAACAAGGAAGGGCTCAGATTTATCCTAACTGGAGCAAGAGTAAAGGTGTAGTTTATAATGCTACAACAGAAAGTATAGTAAGCAAAATCATACAAAAAGAAGAAGGGGGATATGAAATAACTATAACAGTTGCATCAGATGGCTGTCAAGTAATTGGTAGTATACCTCCAAGACCAGAACTTCTTGTTTCAGAAGGCAAATCCATCAAACTTGATCAACCATTAATGAGTAATCCTAATGTGGGTAGATTTGGTTAGGGGATGTGGAAATAGTACTTCAAGACCCATTACATGTCCAAGGTCTTTTGCTCTTTTTGACATTAGTTATTTTGCCACAAATCTTTTGAGTTTTTAAAGAGAAACAGTTTGAGAAGGTTCAATTGTCTTAAATGAATTTCTAGATCTATGGATTTATCCATATCAAGTTTTTAAGAAGAAATTTTTTTTGACAATTCTATATGATCAACAGAAAATTGTGAAATGTCCATTTCTTTATATTTTTTATACCATATTTTTATTTTTGAAATTACTGGTACTTCCCTTTAAGTTATAGTATATATTGGTAAAAATATGAGTTGAATTTATCCCTTCTTTTTTTAATCTAACATAGGGAATGGTGTGATTTTGTCACTATCGTCATATAATGTATCAATTCCTTTTTTTTAATATAATAGCATACAATTTGACTAGATCCCAAGCATAAGATAAGCAAACGGAAAAGAAAAATATAAATAAGGAGAACAGGGGATTCGAGAGGGTATTATTCGATTCATCTTCTAAATCTTTGACAAAAGAAAAGGAATGTTACATCTTTTCTTGTGTCGAAATAATAATGATTCTTGATACTGTTCGTCTAAGATTCCTATTCTTAGTTTGTATGTTTCTGGGTTTAGTATAACCTCCCTCTTTTCTTTTTTGTACGTATAAATAAACAGTAGTTTGACAAATAAAGAAGAAAGGGAATCTTTTTGATCATATAAAACATTTTCAATAAACTTAAAAAAAATTTCAAGTTTGATGAGATACTTAAATAAATTAAATATAATAATAAAGTAATAAAATAAAATAAGGTTATATTATTATAGAAAACTGGCATGATATCTTATCCACATAAATAGATAAAATATTTGTCATGATTATCTCATCAAGGAAAAGGCCATTGTCTAATGAATTCTTTCTTTCTGATAATTTTGATAGCATTGTATCAAGGAACAAATGTTCTAATTCAATTAATGAAGTTGGGTTTTCAAAATAGCCACCCAGTGTAACTATAATGGAGTTTTTGAAATATTTCAAATCGCAAAAAAAAGTTAATCTATTTTTCATTTATAACTCTATTTATGCGAATAAGACTTTATTCATTATTACGAACTCAATGGGGCAACCATTTACTTTTCTTTTTCTTTTTTTGTCTGATTTGAGGGGTCCTATTGAGTTCGTACACTGTCATGTCTACAATTTAGTTCATCTGCTTATTATTATTATAGGGATGATCCCAATCCTGAACACAAACCATAAAAGAAAATGCCTATTAAACCAATCATAGTAATACCAGTTACAGTACCTATTATCCAAAAAGGAATTCTTCCAGTAATATAGGCTATTTATCTCACTTCCCTCCACATTTAATTAACGAGCTATGCTAGAGACATAAACAGTTACAGATAATTATGAGATATTATCTGTTTGATGGGTATGGGATAAGAAAATTTCTACTATTATTTATTATTCTACTATTCCTATTAAACTTTTTTCTCCTATTAATTGAAGAAATAATTAGAAAATAAAACAAAAAGCACAAAAATCAGTAATAATCCCCCGTAGAGGCTGATACAATTCAATTCAACATTTTGTTCATTGGGGTTTGACATTAAGTTTATTGTTGGATGAACTAGATTGCTGATATTGATCCCGAAAAGAAACGGAAGGTACAGCTAATCCGCCATCGCACTGTGAAAATTGGATAAGTTCAATCTAGGGTCATTAAGGCCTCCTAAGAAGATCTACTAAACTCAACAAGTTGTTCCAAAGGACCAAAACGATGACTTATTAATGGATTTCCTTATCGACTATCTGTAAAATATTCATTTGGACAGGGGCTTCCAAAAACATCGTAAGCCAAACCTGTGCTGACAAATAATCAACCTGCAATGAATAGGGAGGGTGTAGTAATGCTATTAATGACCCAATATCGAATATTGGTGATAATATCAGCAAAAGAATGTTCTCCTGTGCTTCCAAACAATTGAGCTCCATATATTACTGTACAATCAAAAAGGGATTGATTTCGTAAAAGATAAGATTAGTAAATGAAACTTCACTAAAACGAAAGCTTTGTGAGATTGTCAATATTTTACCAAGGGTTTCTTTAAAGTATACCGAATCAGTATAAGTATCCTTCTTCCGATGCAGCAACGTAACTTCAATTAATATCAAAATGAAATCCTAGAGACTTTCTTTTTTTTTACTTGTCGCTTTAAAATCGCTTACTATCAACCAGGTAAGATTTGAATTCAACGAGTTGTTGTATAGTCTAATATAATAATTTATGAAAAAGATTATCGTATTCCTGTGATTAAATTGGATATGAAATTGAAAAAAATATTCCTTCATGATTGTAGAAGAAAAAAATTTTTAATCCCTTTTTTTCATTTTAAAGACTTGTGTAGTTATACGGTAATAAGTACCGGTAGTGGAGAGTATTCGTTGAAAGAAGAAGGACAACAAAAACAAAAATTGCAATCATCAATCTTTATCATATATACATTATTGTTTTAGATCTAAAAGGTCTTTCTTGACACTTAACTATAAAACTACAAAGATAAATTCTTTTTAATATGTAAAAAAGAAAATGTAAACGCTAGAAAAGGATATTAGGAATTACTAGTTTTAGAATTTTAAAATCTAATTGGATCAAAACAAAAATAAAACAAAGATTGAATTTTGTGAGTGATCTAATTGTATGATCCCCCTTTTTCATATTTGAGATATTATGTGAATGAATTGACTAATAAGTTCAAATTAAGGTAACAAAAAAGTAAAAGGGTAAATTATAAACAATAGTATAAAGATATAAAGAAAAGTAAAGGTTGCATTTCCTTTGAAAATCTAAAAGAAAATGGACTTGATCCAATCGAAAATCTTTAAAAAAAAAGGGCTTGATCCAACACAAAATCAAAAAAAATAGATTAAAAGAAAGGATCCAAATTGAAATGATTTTCCTAGTGGATTTCGTTGTGATTTATATAGTGATTCAAAGAAACTTTCTTTGTATTAAGTTATACAACTATTATTATTAATATTTTAGTGTTTTAATATTTGTTTTCTATTTTATTTTATTTTTCAAGAATTGCCTAAGGAATCTTTTGATTCGGAATCATAGGAGAATAGGTAGATGTCATGGATGATGAATTGCTTTCTTTTTCTATTTATGCTATGTTTATTACTCTATTTTTCTTAGTAACATTTATAACTATAATTTATAATGATTGTAAAATGATAATGATTGATAAATTAAAAATATTCAATTGTTTTTTTTATACTCCTATCTTTCAAAAAATTGAACTTAGGGAAATGCTTTATAACTCCATATGTATAGAAAAAGTTTATTTAATTAGCCTCTTGATGCCTGCCATAAATAGTTATTTTGGTTCTATACTATCGGTTTTAACTATAACCTTAGTTCTATTTATTGGTTTGAGCAAGATAGGATTTATCTGAAATTAATTGAAATGAACAACAATTCCTTAAAAAAAGAGATTTTTCTGCAGTACTCAAGCTATTATCTTTTCTAGTTCCTTACTATATCAATTTTAAAATTTTGGTTATTGAGATTTTGGGGCAATATGGATTAATATTTAAGGATATATATTCCCTCTCTTTTACAGTTTTAAACAAAAAGAAATCATTGCTGTTTTTCTATTTGGAATCGTCTTAGGTCTCATTCCTATTACTTTGGCTAGATTATTCGTAACAACATATTTATAATACAGATGTGTTGATCGGTTGGACCTTTGATTAACGATTAATTAATGCCTTTTTTATTACCTCCTCTCTTCTTTAATCTACAGGAGGTAAAATTGAAATTGTTATTCCATTTTTTCCATATAAGTTTTTGACTTAACAAAATACAAACAGAATGTCAAAAAAGATTATTTTTTTACTATATCTTGAATGTTACTACTATCATATAGAGTATGATAAAAATTCAAGACTACAAGATTAGGTATGTTATTGCTCAGAGGCAAACTTAGTAATAGGTAGGGATGACAAAACTTGAACTCGTGACATTTTGTACCCAAAACAAACGAGCTACCACGCTACACTACTTCCCTTTCAATTGATTTACAATATCATTATAAAGAATTCCTGTTTTGTCTTGCCACATACTTATTTCATTTTCTCTATTGATATATGTAGCTTATCTTGCCATTTCTTTTTTTTTTTAATCTCATATCCATATCATATGATCTCATATCCATATCCATATAAATAATAAAAATAATAATAATTCTTATAGTTATATATTAACTAAAAATAAATATATATTAACTAAAAAGAAACTTATCTATCAAATCATTATATGTTTCAATTTGAATTAGGGATTTCGTGTAGAAAACAAATATAAGTGGCCATTAACTACATATATATCTAATCATATATCTATTAAAGTATGTAATACAATAAATGTATTACAATAAACATTATTTATTACAATAAGGAAATAAAGAAGGAGGATTCAAAATCTAAGATCTAAAAACACATTTATTCGTGTCACCAGTAATAAGTACTTTATGGTTCGGCTCTTTAGCGGGACTATTGATAGAGACTGATCATTTTTCCTAGATGCGGTGAAATTCCCTTTTCTTTCATTTTAGTTATTAATACAGGGGCTGAAGAAAATTAAAGATACAATTCAATATCCTTTTTTTTAATTAGAATAAATTAGAAAAGAAAAACAATAGAAAATGGATTCAAACTCGATGAAACTGGGAACTTGTCCTCATTCTTTAAATAAATTTGCTCATAAGAAAAAAAATTAAATTTTATGAATTATAAATTAAGAGAATGGAAGGGGAAATAAGGCTAGGACAACAATATCATACAAGATGATTAAATGAAATACTGTCATGTGATTTGAATATATACTTTTAATCGAAATACAATTGAATATAATCTAAATCTAGTTTAATACTCATTTTATTTGTTGTTGCAATGAAATCTTTCATAATTTGTGAGTTAGCTACTTTGATTTTTCCTTTTTTTTCTTAGATTCAACTTGGTAAATAAAATAGTTGAATGAATAAAAAATCCAAAGGAGGTTCATGACTGGGTGTTAAGAGAATTGAGTAAGGGTAATTTTGGAATGTACCAGTTGTGTTCAAACGAGTGTTAATAAGAAATCAACAGGTATTTCTAGATATATTACTCAAAAAATCAACATAATATGCCTAGTCAATTAGAATTGAGAAAGTTCTATCACTATTATTAGAAACATACGATTCATGGGGAAATCAAAAAAGAAATGGAACCGATTCTTTACAAGGAAGATGAAAACTCGCATACTAGCAATACTATAATATATTAGTGCATATATATATATATATTATATTTAAATGTTAAATGAAAATAAACATTAAATAATAATATAAATAAATAAGCAAAATCATATTTCTAAATTCTAAATCATTCTTTTTGGTTTGATAGAAAGAAATAGGATTTTTTTTTCAAAATGAAATAAGAAATAAACAAACCATGGATAATTTCAAGCAACTTTTTTTGAAGTCCAACCAATCTTTTCGCAGGCATTTTAGCCCCATCCAATCGAGGAATCAAGTTGATTATAGAAACATAAGTTTAATTAGTCGATTTATTAGTGAAGAGGAAAAATATTATTGAGATAGGTGAATAAATTGACTTTAAAACAACAATTATTCATTACTATTGCTGTAAAACAGGCTCGTGTTTTATCTTTGCTACATTTTCTTAATAATGAAAAACAATTTGAACAATGTGAGTTGGTTGCGAGAAATGTCGGCCTTAGAACAATAGAAAGGCCTATTCTTTAATTGGATTCAAATTCTAGCTCGAACTCTTCCCATAGATTGATGTTTTCTTCAAAAAATAAAAAAATCAGATTTGATGTGTCCTAAGAAAAAAAAAAGGGAATAAGAATCAATCTTTTTTTGTATTCAATGTTTTTGCTCAGTTTGACTACTTGATCGTATTGTCATCATATTTTAGCATACTATTTTCTACTATATTTTCCCTGAGTTTATTCTCCAGTGAAGGTCATGTAAAAGACTCGGATGGCTTCTGTCCTTATTTTTCTTTATAATGTCATTCAAAATCATATAATGGCAATTCCTATTTAACATAGCTATTTGTGCAAGTATTTTATGATTAAGAAGAAACTATCCCCTGTATAGATTGTCTATTAATTTACTATAACTATAACTGTCGGATACCTTATTCGTTCTAATTCCTGCATTTATAGGAGGTACTTATAAATGACAAAATTTTCTTTTTGGCCTATCTCTATCCCGATGAGCTTAAACGAAAGCTCTTATTTTTTGTTGAATACTAGTTCCAGTAAGTTTAGAATGATCCCCGCGAAATCTTGAGGTGGATAAACAAACTTTTGCTTTATACTTGCGAGCTATATATCCTTCTTTAGTTTTGGTCATTGAAAAAATGAAACTTTGATGAATAACTAATTGAGTTCTTTTCTTTCAGTTATTCTTTGCACCCTTTCTATAATAACAAAACGAATTCTTCCAATGTATAAAACAAAAATTCCAACGGCCTTTTCCACTATAACCTTCCCCACCACAATTTTTTTCTAAGCGTTTCGCTTTTAAAAAAAGGAAAAAAATTGTATTGATCCTAAGTATGAAACAAAAACATAAAAACAAGCATTAAATAGAAATGGATAATGAAATAGTGGATTCCATTGTTTCTATGGTTACTTTTTAAACAGTAAGGTCTTCTCTATACAGCAGAGCCCTTTCCTTCAGCTAATCAATGCTATTGTTAACTTGTATAATTCACACTTTTTGGCTTTACCCCATGAATTCCCCAGTAATAGGTCTTTCACACGAATGAGATTATCTACATAGTAATGATATTTAATTATGAATATTAGTTAATTAGTTGACCTTGTTAGTCCCTTTTTACAAGAAGAGTAGGGGCATAATTTTTCAACTTGCTAATTGAAATAAGATTACCCCCATTTAACGGATAATCTCTTGCTATCAATGGGAAATTCTTTCTCATTTTAAATTGAAAATGGAAGTGATTTAGCTTGCACTAATAAAATGGAAACCATAAATTTTAAACACAACAGAAAGAAGTAATAGACCATTTTTAGTTCTTTGTTTTAGATAGTGAAGGGGTTCTTCCATTCTATGCTTTTTATCTGTAATAATGAAGGATAGTGGGAAAAGGTTTCTTTTCTTTTATTCCATTCCACGATTTGAACAAGTTGCACATACACCCTAGCACATGTTCCTCGACACAGAGGTCATCCCCCAAGAGCAGGGGATTTAGTGACATTTTTTATTGGCTACCTTGTGTTCCTAATAAGTTGTTTAATAGTTGGCATGCTAAATTATATGCATAATGGGTTGGTTTGGGTCAATCCTAATCCCAGACAATTATCAATTATTTCTATAAATTTTTTATATATTAATTAATAGAATATTTGGAATATTAAACCCTAATAAGAAAATCTTAAGTCACTATTTGCAAGAAATTTGTGCTATTTTTTATGCAATTGCTACAAGGTCAACAATTGCTTAAGCTTGGGCTTTTGTTGTTGACATAAAAGTATCCCTTTCCATCTCTTTAGATATAACCCATAAGGGTTTGCTCTTTTTTTATGCATAAACTCTTGTGAGGGTTTCTCGCAATTTCAATAGTTCCTCTACTTTTAGGAAAAATTCTCTTATTTGTGTTACCTCATAAAAATCAGCAATAGGTTGAAGAATCATTACCCTGATGATATAAGATTAAAATAAAAAATTTAAATAAATGGCTACTCTATCTCGCATTATAATGATAGTGTGAGGAAAAGGGATAATGAATAATAAGAAAAAATTGTGTTGAATGACCATATAGGCATTGTTTGCCAACTACGCGCAACTCCATAATAGAATTCACTTTTACCGTTCATCTAAGAAACATATAAAATCTTGTAGGCCTAGATTGGTAAATGATCCGATAACCAACCTTCCCCTAGGAGGAGTTCAAAACAAATACTATAGTGGCTCCATTGTTTTATTTACATTTCATTAGTGATTTAACAATCCCAAAGTTTCTTCTTTTCTATTTGAAAAATAATAATAATAATGAAAAAATAATATAATCTTGTTTTTTCATATTCTTTCATAACTTCAATAGTATTAAGAGCCCTCCGGTTTGAAAACAAAAAAAGTTTGTGAAGCTAAATTAGGCCCCTGATAGATAAGATAAAAACATAATACCCTTCTATTTTATGTCATACTACTCTTTTGATAAATAATCTAATGTTAAAAAAAATTATATCGAAGTTGGAATTTCATGCTATTATTACTTAATACTTATATTTCATCCATTCACAACATATTTCATATATATGAAGACAACATAGTTTTCCTCTTTTCTTGAAATAAAAACACATTGGCACTAAGCATAAGGGAATGCTATATGTTTGGCCATTTTTCTGCTGACTAGAATAAAAGATCCTATTGAAGTGGCTAATCCCATACAAACTGTTTGTACATCTAGTTGCATAAATTGCATAGTATCATAAATAGCTACGTCAGGAGAGTTTATAAATAAATACAAATCTTTGGTTTCACTCCCCATGTTGAGCTATATCATAAGACCAATAAGTTGATTTGAGATCTCGACATCAACATCTTGACCTAAAAAAAATAATCTTTCTAAATAAATTTAGTTGATTAAGATAAAATTCTATCCCCTAGGAACCATACATGTACCTTTTGATACATAAGGTTCAACAAAAATAAAATTATGAAAAAAGAAACAATATGTAAATTCTCTTCAAACGCAGGGGCTTTTGTTTCATTTTTCAAGAAAGATGAGCTTTGAACCATTTGCCTTTAACTATAAAAAATCATTTATTAAACTTAAACTTATCAAATTCATTTCTCACTGATGTATTCTTTCATCGAAATAAAAATTCAATCAAGATGTTATTTTCTTATTCCTTAATGGGTTTTTCAATTATTTTTAGGTTTGTGCTCTACTACGAGTAAAGATTTGTCCAATTTTTATTTTTACAATTAGGGAAAATGCCTTGAATATCATACCTTTTTGCCATAACTTTTTTTTAATTCCTTACACGTCTTCCGCCAACGATTTATTATGAATCAGTTTGAAATTACTCTTGTTTATAACATTATTTAGAAAT
>JAOSBO010211890.1:0-15000 GCA_027563915.1 Erythroxylum rotundifolium | reverse complement strand
AAAAAATGTCATAAAACATGAAGCCAGGGATGACATAAAGTAATCAAGAAATGACATTTTTGCTCTTGCTTTCCTAAGTTCGACACCTTCAACTTCTCTCTTATGTCTTCCTCTTGAGCCAAAACATATGACAAACACGACCTTTAAATCTCCCTTTTCTTACATGGAAGACCAAGAGGAAAATAAAGAAAACAAAACACAGTTAAAAGATAGTTAATTAAGAAGAAAAAAGAAAGATAGTGATGACATGGGGTCGAAAAGATTTGTAAGTTGGTCCTTTGTAGGGAGAAAAGGGAATAAACAATAAAAAACTTATTAAGTCGATGCTTCATTGGGAGCTCACATCGGGATTCAAACTGTAACCCCTCCAAAGGATTGAAATGGTTCGCATCCATAGCAACACTCTCCAGCTTCTACACTCATTGTCCAACTCTTTCACTCGGGACATACGGTTTAATTATGTTCCCTGAGTACTCTATAATCAGGGGTCTTGGTAAAAGATGAGAGTTGAAACTAACACAAGGTCACACCATAGTTGATGATACAGGATACCACAGGATCAAATGAATAGAATGTGTAGTTCTAGCTTATGGGATTTTATCCAAATTGGAGTTGGGAATGGGAACAACAAAATTTAAAAGCTGGGATTTTTCCTTTCTTTCCCTTGTCCGCTCTGCAACTTTTTCTTTTCTTGGAAATCGTAAAAAGCCCAAAGCTTTAGGATTAGTAAATCATATTTCAAACCAAATCCACTTAAAGGAGGTAGAAGTCCTTGTGGGGGTTGAATTCTCAGTAACCTAAAACTAAAAAAAGTATCAACTTGTCGATATTTATTACCTTATGCTCCATTCAAGTTTTGGCTCTCTGTATTTGCAAGTAAACAAATTCCTTACCTATAATGGCTTCTCTTTATATGTCTTTCCTTTTCTTTTCTGGTTCAATGTGAAAATAGTGAAAAACAAAAAGAACTCATCAGATAGAAAGCACAAACCTGTCAAGGGGAGTGAAAAGCAATGGTGAGAAAGGGGATGGCAAAGGCGAGGGATCGCAAAGAAACGGTGAAGAAAAACCAGTTCATTGGAAAACCGGCCAGTTCACTAATAAATCGGCCACAGAGGTTATTAATTGGAACTGAACCGGACAACTAGCCGCTTCAGATTGTTTCCGGTCGGACCAGCCGGTTCGGTTCGGTTTTTAAAACCTTGATGATGATGATGATGATGATGATGATGATGATAATAAATGATACAATAATTAATTTAATAATAATAAAATTAATAATAAGTAGATAATTAATAATAATGATAAATTTAATAATTAGTAGAAAATTAAAAATAATCATTATTACTAATAATACGAGTAATAAAATTAATAAGATTAATAAAACTAATAATATTATTAATAATTCTTAATAATTAGTTATAATAATAATAATCATAAAATTAATTATAATATGAATAATAATAAGTAGAAAAGTAATAATAACAATAAATTTAATAACAATAATATATTTAATATTACTAATAATAATAATAAATATAATTGATAAAAATAATAAATTTAATGTTAATAAAATTAATAATAAGTAAAAGATTAATAAGTAAAACGATAATAATAATAATAATAATGATGATGTTGATGATGATGCTGATGATGATGATGATGATAATAATAATAATAATAATTTTAATACACACTTCAAATTAAATGCACACCTCAAATACACAATCTCAAATATACACTTCAAAAACAGGATCCCTTCTCTTCAAATACACAATCTCAAATATACACTTCAAATACATGATCCCTTCTCTTCAAATACACAATTCAATATCAAATATACTTCAATCTGTATAATCTCTAACTAATCACAGAACAAATGCATTTTTCCATTACTAGCCAACATCAATATATGTAAACAACAAATCAACCAACAATGACACAAAAAAACACATACACCATGTAAACAACAAATCAACCAACAATGACACAAAAAAACACATACACCAACAATAATCACACAAAAAATGACCACCAAAACACCCACGGTATACATATAAGGCCTACATTTTTTGCAAAGAAAATATACCCAATAGAGAGCTTACTGGAAAATAACACACAATGGGCTAGAAAACGCATAGAAATCGATGGTGGAAGCAAGGAGAATCACCCAAAAATCGACAACGGAGACGGAAGAGAGAAGAAGAAGAAAAGTGGCAGAGAGGGGTTGGATTACGAAGATAACTAAAACGTCGTTTAGTTCAAATCGTGATTTACCGACGAAACATATTTTCTGTTGGTATTTAAATTCATCAATTAACCCACCACATCTTTCTGCCTTATTTTGCAACGGATTAAACTATTCATTGGTAAATGAGATTGCTAATTAATGATGGATATTATTTCATCGGTAAATAACCAATGCTGATTATTAAACAAAGCAAAATTCACTAACAGAACTATTTTCGTTGGGAAATGTCTGACTTAATTATGGGAAGCATTCCTATAATTTTTACTGATGGGAATGGTTGGGTTATCGCTATACGTCGTTGGAAATTTTGCGCGAAATGCTTTCCCTCAACCTTTACTGACGACAATTGTGTCCGTAGCAAAATGGAAACTTTGATGACATATTTATTGATGCTCTGTGGTGTTTCATCAGTAATTAGCTATGATTTGGATTCCGTCGATAAATTTCTGCCACTAATTTATGATTTTCTTGTAGCGAAGGAAGTAGAAAACAAAAGAAACCATCGAAAGATCCATCGAATTTCAAGATTAAGCCTTTACATCACAATAACATTCAATAGAAGACAATCAGGGAGATTTAGAATTATGAACCCATTATTTTCTATTTGTTTTTCTTTTAGTGTTTTTTTGATTTTGTATTCAATCATGTGTAACTAAACGTTCAATTATTATTTAGGTTTTATGAAACTTATGTTAATACTTTGATATGATTAGATTCTTTTATTAATAAAGTTATTTGTTTGATATGTTGTGATCTAATTATGCGTTTTATTTATGTTCTATTAACTTGAGAATATTAGATCATAATCTGATTTCATACGTATAGATTGAGAAATCCTAGTATGAATGAATCTACCCTAATTATAAGGAGTTAATTGTAACCCAAAAGATATGACATAAATCTTTTAGGTTAGGGTCAAAACTAATAGAGGGACTCATTAATCAGTAACCCAATCCTATAAGATTTAACTTGAATAATTCAGTTAAAGACCTTAGGATTATTTGTTAGTAGACTTAAGGTCAGTTATTAGCATATTATAGGAGTCTCCATGGTCGAGTACATGAACAAAAGAATTGCATGATAACATATGAATCTAATAAGGGTTTAAGCGAATTTAAACCTACATACTAATTTCTAATAACGATAGTTTTCTAAATGAATTCCACTATCTTTGCATTCATTATTGTTTCCTATTTCTTTAATTTTTTTACATTTTATGTTATTTTTATTAAAAATCTAAAATCAATCTGTAGGCTAGATAATATAAGATGGATAATTACTTATAGTCTTCGTGAGATCAACCCGTTCTTGTCGATACTAGCTATAGTTACGCCGTGCACTTGCAGTTTATTACAATATTGACTATAACAAAATAAGTCAATCAAAACACTAATCTATGTTGTTTTCATAGTCCTCCAAATTATTCTAAAACTTCTCCATCTTGGTCGACGTTTGATAGTTGTAGTTTGCATGACGTTTTAATAGGCATTTTAATATGTTTTTAGTGGTTAATTAATTGATTAACGTATGTTTAGGTTTAGAATTATGTTAGTTGGTTAGATATTTGTGTTTTGAGTGTTGTATGGGTTAGAGCATGTTATTAAGCTTTAATTTTGTGTATTTGACATACCTTGATATGTTTGTTAGTCTTTGAGATCAAATATCGAAGAACAAAGAAGATTTGGAGGAAGCATGATGGAAGATCCAGAAGATCGTGGCAAAAGCAAAATGGACAAGCCATGATTATTGTAGAAACCAAATCCTAAGTGTCACAATTGTGGCTTGCATGTGGACAGATGCAGATTAGCCTCTAGAAATTAAGTTTTTGAGGGTTATTTCGGACTTTTGGGCTCAAGTAAAACTTAGTTTTTACCCTAATAAGTAATGACTACAAAACGAAGGGAAAATTACCTAGATTGAGAGACTCCATTTGCTAAATTGGGAAAGATCCAAGGAAGGAGAAGAAGAAGAGAGAAGGACGAGATGGGAAGAGGGAAAAAGAAGGGCTACTTGTGCTACTGACTTTCGGATCCATCCCAACTATTCCAAGTGACATTTTCATTTCATCTTTGTTATTCTTTCTTTTGAATGTATGGGATGGATTTGATAGTGAGGGATTTAGGTTTGATGATGATGTTCTAAACTCCTTTAGGGATTTATTCTTGAATATATTTTAATGTGATGATGATAATACATTGGGTATTATGATTATTTGTTGTATTTGCATGCTTGGTAAAAAATCGAGGGAGTGAACTAATAGCAAAATGATTAGATTGGGTGATGAGAGTTAAGCAATCTATTAGATCACACAAATAATCAAATTAGTAATCTATACGAAGAGAGATCTTTTTTGAGGACATGATAGTCTATTAAAGGGCTTAAGATCTAATTAGATTTATAGGCTTTTTGTTAATTGAGAGATTTCAAATTCTATAATTCAATTGGGGGTTATGATTTAGGGTTTAATGATTATAACTCAAGAGAGAGAACTCCACCTTTTGAAAGTTTAGGACTGATACCATAGTAACTCAAAAGTATTCATGTTAGAATTTGATGATATGATAAATCCGTCTTCTCATAATTGGCTAATCTTCCTTGTGTGATTTGTTATTGTTCAATTAGTGGCACTAAAATTTGATTTCTTGCATTAATTTGTAATTCTCATTTCACTCACTCCATATTCAATTTTTTATTTTTATTGTTTAGTTGGTGGTGCTCAAATTTGATTTCTTGCATTAATTTATAATTCTCATTTCGCTCACTCCATATTTAACTTTTTACTTTTTTGTTAGTTTTTATTTTTATTTTATTTTAATTACACTTTTAGGCCTTAGACAAATTAGGATTCGATTAGTTTAAAAATTCCTTATGGAATCGACACCTCATATACTACGCTTCGACTTGTGTGCATGTGAAAATATTGAGGGTTTTGTAAATTGTAAAACTTGTTTAACAAGTTTTTGCTGTTGTTGCAAAGGAGTTAGTTTAGGACTTTTTGAATTCCATTGTTTTAAGGAATTATTACCCTTTCTTGTGACTGTGGTACCCAGTCACACAAAATTAAAAAGAAAAGAAAAAAGAAAGAGAAGGAAGTTTAGGCACAAAGTTGAAGAAACATTGATTTGGACATCACAAGGCAACTATAAGGAATCCAAAAAGTTAAATACTAAGAAGAGACAGAAAGAACAATGATGGAGGAAATATATCATGGGGAGTCATCCTCATTGGAAAATGTACAATCTAGGGAGACAAGACCACACAAATTTCTTTTGGTCCTTTAACGTAAGAACCCAAATGAGAATTCAAGACTTGCGAGGGTTTCAACAAGAAGAGTCCAATTCATGGGATTCTAAATTGGACAAGATCATGAATATGGAAGAGGCCCAGATGAGATTGGAAGGGAAGTTTGAGCAAGTAATAGAAGATCATGTCTC
The DNA here is from genome assembly GCA_027563915.1 of Erythroxylum rotundifolium. Taxonomy (NCBI): domain Eukaryota; kingdom Viridiplantae; phylum Streptophyta; class Magnoliopsida; order Malpighiales; family Erythroxylaceae; genus Erythroxylum; species Erythroxylum rotundifolium. The sequence continues at coordinate 9,315 of JAOSBO010211890.1, read as the reverse complement.
TTCTATTCATAACCTAACGGTTCAAATGAGCCAGTTTTACAGGGAATTCTGTAAGAGAAGTATGGAAAGCTTTCTGAGCAACATGGAAGTAAACCTAAGAGTGCAATTTAGGGCTATAAAACTTAGGAGTGAGAAAGAGCTAGAATAACCACTAGAAAGATTAGCTAAGATCCATTTTGTAGAAGACCAAGAGAAGAAGAAAAGGACAAAGACAAGAATGAAGACCCTCTATACATTCATCCTCCACCTTATCCACTGAAAATACGATTTCCATAAAGACTTAAAAAGAATCAATGGAATACACCATATGTAAAGCTTATGGAAAAGATAAAGAAATGATAAATTTACTTATCTTTTATGGAAGTGTCAAAACAAAAACATAAGTATGTGAATTTCCTTGAAGACTTATTATCTGTTAAGCAAATTCAGGATGAAAATTAAATGATAGCTTTGACATAAACTAGGGTTAAGAGATGTGAAGGCAAAATCTATATGTATTTTGTTGGTAGATCAATTAATAAAGAATCTGTTTGTCATCATGGATGATGCACCTATAAAAGTGAAGAAGTTTATCATTCTTGTCGATTTTGTCATGCTTGACTTTGAGGAGGATCGAAACTACTTTGTAAATCCTTGGTTTACCATGTTTGACCATCGGAAAAGCTTTGGTAGATGTCTATGAAGACAACCTCATCTTTTGGATTGGAGATGAATAAGTGAAATTCAATATGAATAAGGTATTAAAGAATCCAAATAAGGGTAGCTCATTTATGAGAATTTATGAAGTCGAATCTTTAAAGGAGCAAGAGGAAGAAGAATAGAAGACAACAAGGATTGAGTTTGAAGCATATAAGGAAGTCTTTGTTTTAAAAGCTAAAGAAGAAGAAAACAAAGAATAGAGTATATAGACCATAGGTCATAGAGGTTGAAGAAGATATGAAAGTCTCTGTTCATAAAACGAAAGAAGAAGAGGAGATAGGGGTGACTGAGGAAGAATAAGAACAACTCACCATTTTATAGGATAAACTATTGGATTAGATAAAAGATTTAGGAGTTTTGTTACTCCCTATTTTATTGATAATTTGTTAGTGAAAATGAAATTACTGAACTTAATTGGTTTTCTTAATTTTATTAATATTGTACTTTGATTATCTTTTAACATTTAACTTATTTACAAGCTACAAAGCTAAAATTGGGAAATAGGGGTGGAAGCAGGCCACTCATAATTGATCTCAGTTAAGTTTCAAAGGATACAAAGTCAAGCTGATGACTAAAACTTAGCATGTTTACTAGTTAGATTGAAATTATTGCATAGTTAGATTTTTTTTTACATTCTAAAAATAAAATTTTAATGAATTAGAATGGTTTGGATTGCTAATTCTCTTATTCTTTCTAAATTAATTATAAGTTAGGGAAGCAATCTTAGACATTAAGTGCAGTTGGTTTTAGACTCCAACGTCATCACCACCTTAATCACCATGACAAGTTCTTATGCATTAACCCTTACCTTTTCATTTCTGTCTTTATTATGTTCATATGTTTTTTAATTATTTTATTTTGATTCCCACCTGGTATGTTATTTTTCCTTCTCACATTAGGCACAATGCATTGTCCAAATGTGGGGAGGGTTGCGTTACATGCATTATATGTTTTAGTTTGAGTGTGAGTTTTGCATATTATATGTTAGTTTTGTTTAGGTTTGTTTTGATGTGAATCGTGTGAATTTGTTAATGGCTAGGACTTAACGAAATCGATTTAGCTTTGAGCATAATCTTTTAGGTTGCTAAGATCTATTGGCTTGTGAAATTAGTGTTCTACGTTGCTTTGGTTAAATATGTGTGTTAATTAGGATATGATGTTAGTTCGTTCACCCCAGAAATTTGCCACATTTAATTATAATTTTAAGGCAATCAAATAAGTAGCATTGTTAGTATCTTTTCATGAGAATGATTAGCTAAAGAAAAGAGGCAAGCAAGATAAATAATAAATAAAAATAAAAATGTTTAAATGCATGACTATTCCGTTGGCCCTTTTAGATTTAAATTATGTTATGAATAGAGCTAGTAGCCAATTGAGAATATGATCTAGCTGGGTAATCAGATGAAATTCATCACAAATGTTTACCTTCATATCAAAAAGCTATAATGACTTTCTAACCAAGTTGCTTAATAAAAACATGACCTAATTGAGTAATTGAGCGGCATTCATCTTAAATATTTGCCTTCTTGTCAAAAGGCTATGTCATGTTAATGAAAATTAACAAAAATAGTGCATTTTTAATAAATCCTGCTGATCTTTCTGAAGAGCTTGAATTTTCATGAAAAGCTACTTGGTGATAATTACAATTTTAATTGACTGAATAATTATCAATGTGTGTATGGAAGTGAAGGGGGTGAATGAATTTGACATTAAGGTCTTAATTAGGATGTATATTTAGTCCAAAGAGCCTGGACATAGAGTTCATAAGTTAATAGGTTATATCAACTTCAAGGATTGTGTTTGTATTTAAATTTTTTTGTGAAGTTCAATGCCATTGTACCATTATTACATTTGAGTGTGTTGTTTTTTTGATATGCTTGTGTTTTATTTGCTTTATTTTTGCTTGAGGACAAGAAAAAATTCAAGTGTACAGATATGATAGTTGTGGATTGCATGATGTTTTAATTGGTATTTTAGTATGTTTTTAGTGGTTAACTAATTGATTCATGTATGTTTAGGTTTAGAATTATGTCAATAGGTTAGATATTTATGTTTTAAGTGTTATATGGGTTAGAGCATGCTATTGAGTTTCAATTTTGTGTATTTGAGGTGCCTTGATGTCTTTATTACTGTTTGAGATCATATATTGAAGAACAGAGAAGATTTGGAGGAAGCCTAGTGGAAGATCAAGGCCCACAATCGTGGCCTATGGCCCACAATCATGGTAGAAGAAAAATGGACAAGTAATGATCATGACAAAAGTAAAATTTCAAGTGCCACGGTCATGGCTAGCACACAGAAAAACATAGAATGACCTCACGAAATTAAAATTTGGAGAGTTATTTCATACTTTTGGGCTTGGGTAAAGCCTAGTTTTTACCCTAATTTGTAAAGACTACAAAAAAGGAAAAATGACCTAGATTGAGAGCTTCCATTTGCTACATTAGGAAAGATCCAAGGAAGGAGAAGAAAAAGAGAGAAGGAGGAGATAGGAAGAGGGAAGAAGAAAGGTTGTTATTGCTGTCTTCCCAATGCATCCTGACCTTCCAAGTGACATTTTCATTTCATCTTTATTATTCTTTCTTTTGAATGTATGAGATAGATTTGATAGTGATGGATTTAGGTTTTATGATGATGTTCTAAACTCCTTTAGGTATTCGTTTTTGAATCAATATTAATGTGATTTCTTTTGATGTTAATACATTGGGTATTATGATTATTTATTGTGCTTGCATGCTTTAGTAACAAATCAAGAAAGTGAACCAATAGCAAAAATATTAGATTGGGTAATGAGAGTTAAATAATCTAATAGATCATGCAAATAATCAAATCGGTAATTTACACATAAAGAGATCTCGTAAGAGGGCTTGATAGTTTATTAGAGTGCTTAAGATCTAATTGGATATGTAGGCATTTTATTGATTGAGAGATTGCAAATCCCATAATTCAATTAGGAGTTATGATTTAGGGTTTAATGATTATAACTCGAGAGGTAGTAATCCATCCTTCGAAAGTCTAGGACTGATACCATATTAGCTCAAGAGTAATCACGTTAGCATTTAATGATAGGATAAATCCCGCTTCTGATAATCAGCTAATCTTTCTTGCAAGATTTTTTATTATTTAATTGGTGGTGCTTAAATTTTATTTTTTGCACTAATTTAGAATTCTCTTTTCAATCACTCCATATTCAATTATTTTCTTTTCTGTTTAGTTTTTATTTATTTTATTTCATTTTAATTACACTTTTAGGTCTTAAAAAAATTATGATTCACTTATTTCACTAATTCCTTGTAAGATTGGCATCTGATATTACTATGACCCGTGTGTGTGTAGAAATATTTAGGGTATAAGTTGTAAAATGTGCTCAACAGCCTTTCTTCTTCATTAAAGGGGCTAGAACAAAGCTTTACAACAAAATATAAATCATATTAGGTACTAAATCCTATAGAAAACAATCTAAATCATAACCAAAATAATCTCAAAATAATTTTAAATGATATGATATGATTAGCCCTTATCAATTCTCCTACAGTTAAGCATTTGTTTATCCCTAAGTAAGTCAACCTCATCACTCTTAACTTAAATAGAAGACAACTAAAAAAAGATTTATCAAATTAATCACATCAATATAGATCATTCATTATTCATTTAATTATTAAGTTTGTGAAATTGTTAGGCATTTAGCTACTTACCTCAAGTAATAAACAAATTTAATTCACTCCATAATGTTTCAAATTTTAACTCAATTTACAAAATTCAACCTAATGTATAAAGTAAACATAAATAAGAAAGATGCTTCAATTTTTTTCAAAAATTTTCATATCTTTTATTGAAAGAAATAAAACATCAACTTTAAATTAACACAAGAGCATCGAAATTTTATTTGAAAAGTCACCTAACCTTTTGACACAAAATTAAAAATCTTATAATAAATTCTTCTAGTTACTTAGTTAGGTCACCATTTAAAATAACTAATGGCTCTACTCTTTAACTTCAACTTTTGAGTTAATCTAAAGCTATCAAATTGAATTTATTTAGAGCTCACTTATTCAACGAAATTATTATTTTCTTTTTTCCTTTTTCTCTTTTCATGTATGATGATGAAAATTCTTAAAAAGAATTCACTTCTAACTCAATTATATATCTAAATTTTCATCATACTCCACGTCTATTATCAAAAGGTCTATAAAAAAATTAAATTTTCATACTTTAACAAGTAGGTCTTCTATTACTTTTATTGTATATCTAATGGACCTATTAACTAGTTAGAGTGACATTGTTGTCAACTTGAGTTCTACTACTCCATGTTTCATTAAAAGAGATAAAGGTAATAATACTAACACCAAAATCACATAAGCAATTATGATTGAATGCATCAAAATGTTATTGAATAATAAAACTCCCTATAACCTTTAATTTTGGATTTATTTTATTTAATATTGCACTATATTCCTCAATTGAAGGTACCTTAACACACTCCTCAAGTTTTAAGATAAATTTCTTTAAAAAAAATTGTGTATGATGCTATTTGGGTTAATACTTTAGTAAATGGGATGTTAATATGCAACTTCTTGAAAATCTTTAGGAATTTCCTGAAATCGTCCTTATCTTACCTATTTTTCATCCTATGAGGGTATGGAATGGGTGGTACATATGATTTGATAGAAGATTTTTGACTTTTTCTTAAAAATGACACTAGATGTAGATTTTGACACTAGAGGTAACACACTCCTCTTTTGTTAGGATAATTGTTGCCTCTTACCCATTACACACCCTCCCCTGGAAAACAATTTTCTCAGCCCACCAAGAGCTTCTATTGCATCTTTACCACCTATTATAGCCTGCACCAACACAAGGGCCCGGCTCACACACCACAACTAACCAAACAAAGAGAAAAACAAGGCAATCTCTTCTTTGTCTCTCTTTTTTTCTATTTTTATTTCTCTATATGTTTTATTGTTAAACATCAAGGATAACGTTTTAAATGGGTTTGGAGTGGGGATGTTTTGCCTTGTTCTAATTTTGTGACATTTTTGGCATTTTTAGACTATTTGAGAACTTTTTTTTGTTTGTACCTAGTGCTTTTGGAGGTTCATGAAATAAGACGTATCAAAGAAACTTTTGCTAAACTATTTTGAATAAATTGGACTATGTGTGTGAACTGGGACTAAAACTAATTAAGATGAAGAATAAAACATTTTAAAGTTAGGGTATGCACTTAGACAAAGTGAGACAATTGATTGATGAAGTATTACATGAGGACTAGGTGAATTTACTTAAAACTTATGAACATTTGAGCCTTAAAGGATACATATCTATCCATTTTCCTTTTATATGTGATTCTTTTTCATTTGGCTTTATCAAAAACTTGAATTGAATTGACTTGAATTTATTAGATGCATGTGAGATTAAATATGATAATGGCCTTCCTTTTTTAGTCATTTAACTTAAAAAGTCATTTATTTAATTATCCTTTGTTTAGCCTTTTTGAGAAATTTTAAAAACCCTTTGTTTGTCTTTAAATCTATATCATAATCCTAGCCTATAACGTAACTTATCACCCAAATGCATGTTTTAATAAGGCATACATGAGCTATTGGGGGAATTATAGTGACTTTACTTTAATTTGTATTTTTAAGCTATTAATTTTCTATATAGTTCAACTTTATATCATGAATGCCCATTTTTTTCATTGATGGTTTATTTTATGCTCTCAAAGACAAAATAATAACCAATATATTAAGAAGAGAATAATTGCAACCATAATATATTTATATTAACACAAGTATTTGGTTATGGTTACATTATATTCTTAACCCCTCCATTTTGTTTGAATGAATTATTAAATATGTGTAGTTTTAACTTATAATTCTCCTTTTAACTTATAATTCTCCTAAGCCTTATTATAGCCAATTAATAAAAGTCCTTTTGATTTATGCCTCCATGTGTTCATACAAATATATATATTTTTATGTGTAAGTTTATAGTAACGTCTTCCTCATGAAAAAAGTTTAAGAGTAAACATTTGAGCTTAAAAAGTAAGCATTGTAATGAAATCCACCAGGGCTTGATATGCATACTTTTGATTAAGATTTTCTTTAATTGTCTTTGTTCTTTTTTTTTTGGAGAAAATCAACTTTGATATTTATTGATGCTTAACTCTTTTTCAATTTAAGTCTTAAGGAGTAGTATGACTTAATCTTATGACAATTGGTTTCATAAAAACTATTTTGCTATATTATTTTTTATCTTTATTTATTTAGGGATAAGCAAGCATTAGGTATGGTGCAACATGATATGTCATGATTTTGCCGTAACTTTTAGCATTCAAATCCTCCATGATTTCATATGTATTCAAACTTAACTTTTTTGTTTACTTTTATAAGAAAGAAGTTAGAGATGTTAATTAATTGGAAAATGGATTTGCTGTTAATTCAAATATTATAGTTTAAAATAAAAGAGCAATATCAATAATAATTACGGGAGAATTAAGAAGATTTGAGCTAACAAATCATTTTAGTTGGCATATTTAGATCATATTATTGGAGTTAAGTTGACAATATTGTAGTGATCTTAGTTATAGGCATGTTAAGTGAAAATTGCAACTTTCATACTTTGAATTTATAAGAGAAAAATGTGTTATAAGTATTTTGAACCTTACCTTGGCTAAATCTAGGTAAATATCAATGAAGTTAGGATTTATGGGATCCATAGAATCATAATAAAAAGTTATCGATATCGATTAAAGTGGCTATAAAAATAGCCAAATGGAAAAAGGAATTTGATATTGAGTTTCATTTGCATTTTCTATTAGACATTAGAGTAAATTTTATTTATTAGAAGCTAGTTGTAGTTATAGTCATTGCTGGGTAAATTCTCGTTATCTTGATTGAAGGAAATATAAGCCTTTGGAACTTTGAAGATTGAGAGATAATTGGGTCTTATTATTAAGTATTTCATCCATTTATATATTGAATTATTTTTCAGTATTTTAGTTATTATGATTATTTTTATTGATTTCTAATTTGCGTGATTAGTTACTAATTAAAATGATCGTCTACTAGATTAAATGTTAAATACATAAAATTTCAATTCTTTTAATCGTTGTACCAACTAAAAGTTTTAATTTCCTACATAAAAAATTATTAATTTTTAGGAGAAGCATTCAACTAAAGTGAATGCAACTATGTATGTTATGTTATCTTGCTTTGATGGTCTTTATTTTCTTAAAGTTGTTTAATTAAAATTTGAATCTTATCTAAGGTTGTCAAACAATAAAGTTTAATTGAATTATGTGTTTCTTATTAAATAATATTAAGGAAAGATAAGCATTTAATATCGTATCAAATATATGATTAATAAAATAATTAGTTTTTTAACGATGATCGATAGTAGTTCCAATAGTGGATGCGACTAGAAACCAAGGTTTATTTTATTTATAATTCTCTTTTTTATTATTCACAAAATTTAACTTATTCTATTAAAAAATTCCATATCATTACAACCCCTACTATTTTAAATATCTCTTTCCTAAAAATTGACGAACAAAAATTCCTTATGGGATTGCTTCCTACTTTCTTTTATTGTCTTTATATTATTATAGGAATTTAGGATCTAATTTAGGGTGCAGACAATAGCTCCACCGTTATCGTTCTCACAAAGGCTACAACTACTAAGTTAATTAAGTTAATCAAGGTTTAGGAAAATAACTAATTTACTAAATTAATGAATGCATGATGTTTAACTATAAAAAAGGAATCAATGACATAAAATGTTACAGTTTTGAGACTCATTTATAAGGAATTTCAATTGTCCTAAAGATTTATTAGTAAGGTTGAATTAACAACTAACCTAAATTATCGATGTCCTCTTTTAACGTACATAGGTGTATCTATTTGAGCAATTACTACATCCTGATATATAATTATCTTAATGAAATTCATAATGAAAATTAATCTATTCCTTTATATTTAGACAATTACTACATCTTTATATAATTATCTTAATGAATTTCATTAATGAAAATTAATCTATTACTTACACTACAAGAAAATTACATAATAGCGGCATTGTTTGAAGTAAACTCTCTTATTGTAGTGTTACTTCTACAAAAAAAAGATGTTTTTACTATTAAACGTGAATGTCTGCTGATAAAATCTTGTTTGATTATTGTTAATGTTTACGATTTTTTGTGTAATTATTGATTTATTTGTTGTTTGTATGTGTTATCATTACTGAATAAGAGAAAAATACAATTGATTTCTGTTTGAATTGAGATTATACATATCGCTTATTAGGTGTTTGATAAAATGACTTTTATGATTTTTGAAAAGTTTTTTGTAATTGTTGTGTTAATTTGAGAATTTGAATATTTAATTTCGATAAAATGTTTAATCTAAAGTTTTAATTTGTCGAATTTAACATTTTTGGATGAATTTGTTGTATATTTGAATATTGTTATTAATTATTAATAATTATTATTAATAATAAGTATTAATATAAATAGTTATATTGTTAGTAATATTATTAGTATATGTTAATTATGAATAATAAGTATTAATATAATTAATTTAATTAATCTTTTGAAGTTGGTTAATGTTATTAGTATAATAT